>CAJHQQ010002092.1:0-72889 GCA_905132885.1 Moricandia moricandioides
AGTAGATGTCAATCAATTACTATTAAACTGCATGTGTATGTTTGTCGAAACAGAGGTTCTCCACCCATACAATCAAAGCTTTCAAATTTCAGCTACTAATAGTACAATTACCTATATGTTGGTGTCCTAATTTAATAGTAATGCAATTTCTGTTTGTACTCCGAATTTAAATTTTGTTTTATATGGAAAATTGTTCTTTTTAAGTTCAAAATTTTGTTGACAAAAAAAAAGTTCAAAATTTTAAAAATAAATTATGGATTTGAAGTAGATTCATCCAAATCATCGGTAAAAAAAAATTTATGTAAAGCATCGGTAAAATAAATATTTTGATATTTTTGACAAACAATATTATGATACCAAATTATAACATTCATCCCATCTTTTTTTAAGAAAATCACGATACTTACATTAAATATCAGAGTTAAACCGAAATAACAAAAGCCAAATAAAACATCAAACCTTTGAATAAAATAAAAGCAAAATGTTTTCTTAAAAAAAGAAATAAACAACATTGAATAATCATATAAAATCAAAATAAAATTATGACGATCTCTTAACATCGTCAACCCAAAAAAAAAATATGGTTCGTAAATGAAAAGAAAATAATTTGGTAATGAGTATGAACTAATTATGTAAAACATTGAGAGAAAGTAAAAGAGTGAGAATTAAGTTCTCTTTTGTTGAAAATAATGTTTGTTTTTATAGAATTTACTTATGTTAAGGTTGAATATTGGATCATGAAAATGTTAGGTTGGTTCCCTTACGCTATCTATATTGTCTAAAGCCTAGTTAAAAAGAAAAAAAACCAGTGTCTTGCAAAAAAAATGATGATGGTCTTGCAGCCAAAAAACAAAATAAAAAAATTTGATGGTACACCATAGTTACTACTATTTCTGAAAGGATGATTGAAGTGAATGTTATATAGTTTTCTTCTAAAGGGAGGCAGGTCTTACAATTTATGAGATTGGACATTTTGGACCCATGGATATATAGAGACAAGCAATACATATCTAATTTTTTTTCCTGTGCATCATTATACAACTCTAGTAGTCTAAATTAATTTCTGTAGTCGATAAATCTGAATATTTAGTAGAGAAACCTATAATTGTTGGTTATCAGATTGTAATAAAACACAGCCAGGGAAAAGCGTTGAGAGAAGTTTATCTGTAAAAGACATCCAAAATGTTTCGGGCCACACACTGAGAACGGAGGCTTCAGATTCTCCCCTTTTCAATGGCGTTCACATTGATATTTCTAACAAACACTATGATACTAAATTATAACATCCATCTCATCTTCTCTCAAAAAAATCAAGATATTTACATTAAAATATGGGAGTTAAACCGAATTAACAAAAAGCCAAGTAAAACATCAAACCTTTTATAAAATAAAAGCGAAATACTTTAAAATAAATAAATAAACAACATTGAATAATCATATAAAATCAAAATAAAATTATGACCATCCATAAAATCTTCAACCCAAAAAAAATATGGTTCGTAAATAAAAAGAAAATAATTTGGTAATGACTATGAACTAACTATGTAAAATATTAAGAGAAAGTAAAAGAGTGAGAATTAAGTTCTCTTTTGTTGAAACTAATATTTGTTTTTATAGAATTTACTTATGTTAAGGTTGAATATTGGATCATGAAAATGTTAGGTTGGTTCACTTACGCTATGTCTAAAGCCTAGTTAAAAAGAAAAAGAATCAGTGTCTTGCAGGAAAAAAAATGACGGTGGTCTTACAGAAAAAAAAAATTGATGGTACACAGTAGTTGCTACTATTTCTGAAAGGATGATTGAAGTGAATGTTATAAAAAAAATTTCATGTGCATCAGGGCATGTTTATTGTAGATCTCTTAACATGGGGTTCTTAGTTTTTCTAAGAGACGTTTCTTAACTTTTAACTAAGAAAACTTAAGAATCGTCTCTTAAATAAGAAACCTAAGAAACATTTCTTAACGGAAAAATTGAAAAGAAAAAAAAACGTGAACCCCAGAAACCGTGAATAAACATGACCTTATACAACTCTAGTAGTCTAAATTAATTTCTGTAGTCGATTAATCTGAATATTTAGTAGAGAAACCTATAATTGTTGGTTATCAGATTGTAATAAAACACAGCCAGGGAAAAGCGTTGAGAGCAGTTTATCTCCAAAAGACATCCAAAATGTTTCGGGCCACACACTGAGAACGGAGGCTTCAGATTCTCCACTGTTCAATGGCGTTCACATAGTTTCTAATAAACACTATTAAGATACTAATTAGGGAGTCTTATTGGATCAAGGATTTGAGAGAATTTCATTTTTTTCACAAATTCTCTTTTATTGTATCTA
This sequence comes from Moricandia moricandioides, assembly GCA_905132885.1. Taxonomy (NCBI): domain Eukaryota; kingdom Viridiplantae; phylum Streptophyta; class Magnoliopsida; order Brassicales; family Brassicaceae; genus Moricandia; species Moricandia moricandioides. The sequence continues at coordinate 2,338 of CAJHQQ010002092.1, forward strand.
ACATTTACAAATTCCATACGAAATCCAAGCTTATTGGATTAGTCATTTGTATAAATTCTCTCAAATTCTAGCTTATTGGAAAATATAGATTTTGTCAACAAAATCCATCAAATGGGATTTTGTGGAATCTGGATGACATTTTACAGTGAAAAATAACCAATTGAAATACCACCTCATAGGATGGTATTTGATTTTTTTTAATAGAAAAAATTCTTTCACATTTTAAAATAAAAATATTTTTTTTGAAATGAAAAAAAAATTGAATTTTTTTTATATATTTTATATATTTCAAAAAACGATAATAATATCAAATTTTAGTAATGTAGAAATAAATATTTTAAATTTAAAAAGAAAGATTTTTTTCAAAAACCCAAAAAAAATCAAAAATATATAAAACTTGTAACAAATCTTTTTATGATTTATTCAATTCTCGGATTTCCTTGGATTTTCTCAAATCTTGAATTCTCTCAAATCCTTAGTTCAATAAGCCCCACTAAATTATAACATCCATCTCATCTTCTCTCACAAAAATCAAGATATTTACATTAAAATATCAGAGTTAAACCGAAATAACAGAAAGCCAAGTAAAACATCAAACCTTTTGTAAAATAAAAGTGAAATAATTAAAAATAAAATAAATAAACAACATTGAATAATCATATAAAATCAAAATAAAATTATGACGATCCCGTAACATAGTCAACCCAAAAAAAATATGGTTCGTAAATGAAAAGAAAATAATTTGGTAATGACTATGAACTAACTATGTAAAATATTAAGAGAAAGTAAAAGAGTGAGAATTAAGTTCTCTTTTGTTGAAACTAATATTTGTTTTTATAGAATTTACTTATGTTAAGGTTGAATATTGGATTATGAAAATGTTAGGTTAGTTCCCTTACGCAATCTATATTGTTTAAAGCCTAGTTAAAAAGAAAAAAAATCAGTGTCTTCTAAAAATATATAACATATTATTGCAGGTCTCTTAGCATGAGGCAATGTTTATCCATGGTCTCTTAGCCGGAGTTCTTAATTTATAATTTCACGTTTTTTTTTAAAAAAAATTCCGTTAAGAGACGTCTCTTATGTCTCTTATTTAAGAGACGGTTCTTAAATTTTCTTAGTTAAAAGTTAAGAAACGTTTCTTAGAAAAACTAAGAACTTCATGCTAAGAAACCTGCAATAAACATGCTCAGGTCCTACAATATATGAGATTGGACATTTTGGACCCATGGATACATAAGAGACAAGCAATACATATCTAATTTTTTTTCCTGTGCATCATGATACAACTCTAGTAGTCTAAATTAATTTCTGTAGTCGATAAATCTGAATATTTAGTAGAGAAACCAATAATTGTTGGTTATCAGATTGTAATAACACAGCAAGGGAAAAGCGTTGAGTGAGTGTCAATCCAGCTCAGCTTGCCTAGAATAATGTTAGTCCAACTCACTTGAGTATTAAGCTCATCCAATATAGTGTCCATTAGCTCATCCAGCTCCAAGGCAGTGTCGGTCCATCTCACCTGAATGCGCACATGTCTGAATTCGCGAGAACTGAAGATCACCTGGTTTGTAAATGGCATAACTCCCACATATGAACTCCGTTTGATCTGATTCTTCTTCAAGGAGCTCCATAATTGAGTTGATAACATTCTCCAAGTGATTTCATACGTAGAAGCCTCGTGATTTGGAAGATATGAGTCAAACAATGAACATATATCATTACTGCTTTCCATGATATCTTTAAGGTTAATTGACCGTTGTTTCCACTTAGTAAATCCTTCCTTTTCCAAGTTAGCTTTTGGCTCAATCATGGTCTGATCAGCATGATCTGATGGTAAAACCTCGGTTGAGTCGAGCTGGTCGACAAGATCACCATCTTGAGCCGTGTCCATGATCCAAGCAGGTCGGTGCTCGAACCGGGGCGCATCAAGGGAGAAAGAAGAGTGTTCTCGTCGGTGGGCGAGAGGCCACACCGACGGCGGCGGAGGCGGTTCACAGGAAAACCTTAATCGGGCTGGGAGAGAAAAGTCTTTTTTTTTAAGCGTTTAAGCTTATACCCACCACTTACGCTATCTATATTGTCTAAAGCCGGGTTGAAAAGATAAAAGAAAATTAGTGTCTTGCAGAAAAAAAAAATTGATGGTACACAGTAGTTGCTACTATTTCTGAAAGGATGGTTGAAGTGAATGTTATATATTTTTTCTTCTAAAGGGAGGCAGGTCCTACAATTTATGAGATTGGACATTTTGGACCCATGGATATATAGAGACAAGCAATACATATCTAAATTAATATCTGTAGTCGATAAATCTGAATATTTAGTAGAGAAACCTATAATTGTTGGTTATCAGATTGTAATAACACAGCCAGGGAAAAGCGTTGAGAGAAGTTTATCTCTAAAAGACATCCAAAATGTTTTGGGCCACACACTGAGAACGGAGGCTTCAGATTCTCCACATTTCAATGGCGTTCACATTGTCCACAACAAAGACCTTCACCAACATAAACTGCTCAAACACAACTTCTTTTAAGCCCCTCAAGCTCCCTCTTTTCTGGCCATGGCAAAAGGTAAACCCCCATACGTCATCAAAAGGTTCCTCCTTTCGATTGTAACTGGATGGAGTGATCGATGTGTTAGGTCAAAATGGGTCCTTTGAGTGTTTCTCCGATGGGTTTTGGGACATGGGCTTGGGGCAATCAGCTTCTTTGGGGTTACCAGACTTCCATGGATGATCAGCTCCAACAAGCTTTCGAACTGGCTTTGGAAAACGGTATCAATTTGTTTGATACTGCAGATTCTTATGGCACTGGTCGGCTCAATGGCCAAAGTGAGAGACTTTTGGGACAATTCATCAGACAATCTCAAGGTTAAATCTTCATTTTTTTAGTTGGTCTTAATGATCCATTGTTGTCTTTGGATCTGTCTGAAACGTTACTGTTGTGTTTGGTGATGCAACTAGTGTTTGATGTTTTCTGATTTCGAAATGACAGCCTTAAAAGGGAAACAGAATGAAGTTGTGATAGCTACCAAGTTTGCAGCTTATCCATGGCGGTTAACTTCAGGACAGTTTGTGAACGCTTGCAGGTCTCTCTTTAACTCATCGTTTTGTCTCTCATTTGTAGTTTTACTTGTGGTGTGTTGGAGGTTAATGATACAATATATGTTCTTTTCATGTTTCTAGAGCTTCTTTAGACCGGCTTCAGATAGACCAGCTCGGGATCGGACAGCTTCACTGGTCAACCGCAAACTACGCGCCTCTACAAGAACTTGCTCTTTGGGATGGTCTAGTGGCAATGTACGAGAAGGTTGCTCTGAAATACACAAATCTCTTTAATGAACATTGAGCTCTTTGGAGGGTTGATGATTCTGGTTCCTCTTTTTTTCAGGGGCTAGTTCGAGCCGTTGGAGTCAGTAACTATGGACCTCAACAGCTTGTGAAGATTCATGATTACCTCAAAACCCGAGGGGTTCCTTTATGCTCTGCTCAGGTCCAGTTCTCATTACTAAGCATGGGGAAAGAGCAACAAGAGATCAAGAACGTATGCGACGAGCTCGGGATTCGTTTGATCTCTTATAGTCCTCTTGGTTTAGGAATGCTAACCGGGAAATACTCCTCTACGAAACTTCCCACTGGTCCTCGGTTAAGTATTCTCCAGGCTTATCCATAGTGTTTCTTGTTTGTAACTACGCATGATCATCTTCTTGTTTAGTGTAACAGATCATTGCTGTTTAGACAGATTCTTCCTGGACTAGAGCCTCTGCTTGTAGCACTGAGGGAGATTTCGGAGAAACGAGGAAAGACTATGCCTCAGGTAATATCAGATTCTTTGGGAGAAGAAATGTCACACCTTGAAAAGAATGTGTTTGTTAACTGTAGGTTGCAATAAACTGGTGTATATGCAAAGGGACGGTGCCTATACCGGGTATAAAGTCGGTTAGACATGTTGAGGATAATTTGGGTGCTATGGGATGGAGACTTACAAATGATGAACAGCTTCAGTTAGAATATGCAGCTCAAGAATCACCAAGGTCTATGATTCAGAACATTTTTCAGACAAGATGATATAGGATTCAGAGGAAAAATGCTTATACATTTAGACCACAATCTATAAACAGAAGCATTTATATGTATGCATCATACCGTTCAAGCTATCATTCAAATCAAAATCTCATGTATTTTATATGCTTATACGGAGAACCAAAATCAACAAAGATGGATAGATTTTACTATAAAAGATAGTTTGAGAGTGACAGTGTCATGGACCTTGTAAAAGAAACATAACGTATATGGTTATAATGTTGTCAACTTGTAACCTATCATCCTTAATGAGTTTTGCAAGACATATTTCAACATGAACTTTTCGCGTTGTGCCTATTCCTTCACGAACTTTGTAGTAGTGCGTATTCCACACTGAACTAAACAAAAAATTTAAAATACTATATGAACTTTATGCGTCGTGTCTATTCTTTCACGAACTTTATATTAGTGCGTATTTCACATTGAACTAAACAAAAATTCAAAAAATACTACATACTCTCAAAATCGTGCTTATTTGTTTATATATCGTTAAAAGTGTTAGTCATCCGTTAATTTACCAAAAAAACATCATTTTGAATAAATTTTGTGAAATTAAAAATTTTAAAATAAAATATAAACTCTCAAAATCGTGCTTATATATATATTGACTGTCAAAAGTAATAGTCATCTTTTAATTTATCAGAAGACTTTATTTTGGATAAATTTTATGAAATTATTCGTCGTTTTTAAAATTTTAATTTTACAAAATCTATCCAAAATGACATTGTTTTGATAAATTAATGTATGACTAACACTTTCAAAAAATACTACATAGTCTCTCAAAATCGTGCTTATTTATATATTGACCGTTAAAGGTGTTAGTCATCCGTTAATTTATCAAAACGTTTGAATAAATCTGTAAAATTTAAAATTTAAAAATAAAATATAAACTCTCAAAATTGTACTTATATATATTGATTGTCAAAGGTGTTAGTCATGCTTTAATTCATCTAAAGATTTTATTTTGGATAAATTCTATGAAATTATCCGTCGTTTTGTAATTTTTTAATTTTACAAAAGCTATAAAAAATGACGTTGTTTTGATAAATTAACGTATGATTAACACTTTTGATTAACACCGTTGACTTGCTGACAAAAAAAGACTAACACCTTCGACGCTCAAAATCGTGGTTATATATATATATATATTGATTGTCAAATGTGTTAGTCTTTTTTTTGTTAGCAAGTCAAATGTGTTAGTCATACATTAATTTATCAAAACAAAATCATTTTGGATAGATTTTGTAAAATTGAAAAATTAAAAAACAACGGATAATTTCATAGAATTTATCCAAAATAAAGTCTTGATAAACTAAATGATGACTATTATCTTTGACAGTCAATATATATAGGGGTTTTTTCAAAAACAACCTAAAAATTCAAGTCAAACCCAAAACCAACCTCTTTTTTTTTAGTTACTATTCATCATTGAATTTTCCATAATACCCATAAGTTTTTGAATTATTTATTAATTTGTCATTATTATTTATTTATTTATTAATTTCGAAAAATACAAAAAACCAAATACACCCTAAACATTTCTTCTTAATTACAACTATGCCATTATCATCAATATTTTCATAATTACAACTATGCCATTATCATCAATATTTTCAACTACCATGAACCACCATTTTTGATCTCTTAAAGCTTTAGAATTGAATTTTCAACCACTTTTTTCTCATTCTAAATAAGCAAATCTTCATTTCCTCTCATTTTCTCTACATTTCCATCTAAAAATCTCTCTTAACCTTCATTTTCATAATCATAAACTTCATAATTTCGTGTTTTTTCACTTGTGAATCATCAAAAATGTTTTCTTTTGGTCATTATAGGAGTTTGGATGGTTGAAAAGGCTTGAAACGAGCTTCCCACTGCAAAAAGGTAATTATTTTCATGGTTTAAGTCGTTTCTCAGATTTGTGTCGCGATAGTAGACTGTTTTATATGTCTACGCCCTTATGTAGACATACAATGCAGTATATTTATCAACACACAGGTCAGTTTTGCAATTGACTAAACGGATTTTTTTTGTAATGTAGTCTTCCCCGACAGTCTACATCTTAACCTTTGACAAAAAAACAAAAAAGTACGTAGACCTACAAAGACGACTACGCAAAAGAGGTTAGTTTTGCATTTGAATGAACTTTTGACTTTTCATAAGCAGACTTCAACATAAGTCTACGAAGCGTAGACTGCCGAAGAAGTTTACTTAAGGTCAGTTTTGCATTTGACCAAAATTTTGACTGCGTTGAAAAGGTTAGTTTTGTGTTTGACTAAAACTTTTTAAAATTAATTATTATTTTTTTTAATATGTAGACTTCAGATGCAGTCTTCTCTTCCAGAAAAAAAATGTAGACTACCCGTGAAGTCTATTTTTTTATTTTGGTCAAATGCAAAAGTGACTCGTCGGATTTGAGAGTAGACTTCTTGCGAAGTCTGCAAATCTGTAGACATTCATTTCAATCTACCCCCTAAAAAGTCAAACATAGTCAATTGCAAAACTAACCTCATTCAAAAAACTAAAACATGTAGACTGTATATTTAGTCTACCTCTAAAAGTTAAATCTTGGAAAATTCTGGTCAATAGCGAAAACTAATCTTTTTGAAGTTGTAAACTGAAAACGAAGTCTGCTTATATAAAATCACAACTTTTTTTCAACTATAAAAAGTAACCCGTAAAATGGTCAATTGCAAAAACTAACCCAAAGAGTAGACCTATCTGACCGTCTACGGATGTAAACTGAAAAGAAAGTCTACCACGTTGTAGACTGAACATAGACTCTATTTTGAAATTTACATTAAAAGTTAATTTGTGTACTATGCATTAAATTTTTTCACAATTTTTTCGTTTGAAAGTGTGTAATAGTTAATCCTAATGGGTTTGAGTGATTTTGGATAGAAAAAATGTTGTAATTATGAAAGTATAATACTTTTGATTTTGCTATATTGCTAGGAAACAATTGTAGACATATTAGTAAGTCTACGTTAATTGTCACAGTGCAAACAACCAGGTCACATCCAAACTGTCCAAGTTAAACCAGTGTTGTCTTACTGCTTTGGATGTTGTCTTATGTATTATCTCTTATGTGTTGAATTGATCAATTGTATTATTGCTTTGAATGGTGTCTTATTGCTTTGGATGTTGTCTTATGTCTTATGTATTTAACTTATCAGTTGTATTGTCGCTTTGGATTTTGTCTTATTTGATGAACTTTTGTTGAAATCGTAGGTCTTAATTTTTCTATTACTTTGAGTTCTAATGTTACTTTCTGTCGTGCAGACCAACATGTTAGTCTTCTTGAACAAAAAGTAGACTTCTTTTTAAGTCTCTTATAAAGGAAGACTAATATGTAAATCTCTGTATTGTATTGGAATTGTACTTTTGGTCGAATATGAATTAAAATCTCTGAAAGAAGAGTACTATACTGATACAAATGATGATATTTTGATATATAGTCGAGTACCAGACTTCTATAAAAGTCTTCTGTAAAAGAAGACTAATACTTAAGTCTGCTGCAAGCAAATTACATAAGTTTGTTACAACCATATGTCTGGTACAAAAGTCTGATACAACTGTCTGTTACTCACAGTTCTTGAGCTCCTTCCTAGAGTATACAACCTCGATAGGAAATCAGGCTTATCCATTTTGTAACATGCACCAAGAAGACACAAACAAAGAATTATATAAGTGCATTCTACACGAGAAGTCTACAATTTAAAATAAAGCCTACACGAGAAGCCTATAAATTCAAACATCAGTGTACTACAAATTCAAAACATCAGTTTACATGAGAAGTCTACAAATTCAAAATATCAGTTTACAAAATTCAAAATATCAGTCTACAAATTCAAAATATCAGTCTACAAATTCAAAATATCAGTCTACAAATTCAAAATTTCAGTCTACAAATTCAAAATTTGAGTCTATAAATTCGAAACTTCATACTACACTTCAAAATGAAGTAGACTCACCGGAAGCAGAGAAATGGATTAGAGAGGATGCAATGCTCGTTAGAGAAATGGTTCTAAGACTGACCGACTCAGATCTGAATAAAAAGAAACTAAAAGGTTAGTAAACAAGGATGACCTTGTTAGGTTATTAGTTAAACAAGAGATAGAGATGACACAGAGACGTATGTTGGAAAGATGAAGCACAGTCCCTTGTTGGCTAGGATAGAGAGATGAAGTAGAAGCCATGATACTGACCGGAAGCAGAGATTTGGACGAGAAATACCGTTCCTTAGAAGTCGCCGGCTCAGATCTGAAAAGAGAAAAAAGTAAAGGTGGTCACTTTTTATCAACAGAGAGGTAAAAAGAGACATTTAACTTACCAGAGCGATGGAGGAGACAGAGACGAAGCGGATGGAAAACTGTGTGGATCGAGTTCGCCGGAAATCTCGCCGGAAATCGCCTAGAGAGAGATACGACGAAGATTAGTTTTTTTTTTACCTGAAAAGCTTGAGAAATCGTATTTATATACTAGGTTAAATTGTGTGTAGACTGAAAAAAAAGTCTACATATATGTAGACTTTATAATATGTCTACGAACCCCTTAACCACAAATCTCAAACCGTAAATGTTTTATTTGATCATCAAATTATATTGGTTAAATTCGGTTAGGTTAAATTGTGTGTAGACTGAAAAAAAAGGTCTACATATATGTAGACTTTATAATATGTCTACGAACCCCTTAACCACAAATCTGAAACCGTAAAGGTTTTATTTGATCATCAAATTATATTGGTTAAATCCGGTTAGGTTAAATTGTGTGTAGACTGAAAAAAAGGTCTACATATATGTAGACTTTATAATATGTCTACGAACCCCTTAACCACAAATCTCAAACCGTAAATGTTTTATTTGATCATCAAATTATATTGGTTAAATCCGGTTAGGTTAAATTGTGTGTAGACTGAAAAAAAAGGTCTACATATATGAAGACTTTATAATATGTCTACGAACCCCTTAACCAAAAATCTCAAACCCTAAATGTTCCTTAAAAATATTTAATTATATAAAATTTTAATTTTTTTACTTCATATTATCCATTATATTAATGATTAGTTAAAAATATTACAACAATTATTTTTATATATTTTTAAAATTAAATTATTAGATAAAATTATGGTATAGACTACATAACAAGTCTACCGAATGAATAGACTTCGTATGTGGTCTACATATATGTAGACTTCTTTCTGTTACGTGTAGACTAACAAAGGATAAAAACGTAAAATACACTTCTGTTTTTTTGTTTGGTCATAAGGGTTAAATATTACTTTTATCACCCTTGTAGGTTGGTTTTGCATTTGATTGAAATTGGGGTACACTTATAGGTTTAAATTGAAATTTTAGGTTATTTTTAGCAAATCCCCCATATATATAAGCACGATTTTGAGAGTCAATATTTTCTTTTTAATTTTTAATTTCACAAAATTTATTCAAAATAATGTTTTTTTGGTAAATAAACGAATGACTAACACTTTTAACGATCTATAAATAAATAAGCACGATTTTGAGAGTCTATGTAGTATTTTTTGAATTTTTGTTTAGTTCAATATGAAATACGCACTACTATAAAGTTCGTGAAAGAATAGACACGACGCATAAAGTTCATATAGTATTTTAAATTTTTTGTTTAGTTCAGTGTGGAATACGCACTACTACAAAGTTCGTGAAATAATAGGCACGACGCAAAAAATTCATGTTGAAATAGACCCTTTTCCGAGTTTTGCATAAGGACTTTGTGGCTATAAAACAATTAATAACTAGATTTTGACCCACCCTTTTCAAGAGTGGAACAATTTTATAAAATTTTAAAAATAAAAATATAGATTTGTATTTATGTTTTAATTTTATATGTAGTTTCATTGTTTTTTAACTTTTTATGATAAACACAATACATGTTCGTAATAATGGTTTGATGATAATCTAATGATAGATGCATAGTGTATAAGACATATTGATGTTATTTGTATGATGATGATGCTTGTAAGAGATCAGAATCAACCAAATTAGAAGAAGAAAATATTAAAGTCGTCAAATATCATTTGTACGGTTCGATGAGAGCTATTGTGTAATTAATTTAATTAAGTTTACTTATAAGAGATTAGATGTTGGTTTAATTTAAGTTGGCCGGTTTCATTTGTAAAAAAAACAAGATATATATATGATAATTAGATTAGAGTGTATTAAACTAAATGGTGCATAAATTATGCATTTTTCTAACAAATTTGAAAGAATCCAAAAGTTAATGATAATTTTTATGGTAGATAAATTTAGAACTCTATTTTAATAGAGTAGATGAAATTTTATATTTAAGAGTTTTAGAATTTATGTATATTAGCTTTTGAAATTTTATAGATCTTAAACCAACACTTTGGGTTGCGCTTGTTGGTAGAGACTCCCAAGGGACGGTGAGATGGCATAGCAGAAGATCTTTCACAGGTATCTTTAATTTGAAAGATGCTAAATTGCAAGCTATTTCTTGGTCTATCGAAAACTTAGTAGATCATAGACTGGATATGATTGTCTATGACTAGTATTTTGATTCGACCAAAAGCTTGGTCTTCTTTTAAGGTTGAAAATTCCTTGGTACTTAATATTTTGAGGTATGTATGATCTCATTGATTATTTGTGTGTTTGGGATGTATTCCTTTAATGTTTATAGTTATGTATGATCTCTGTTAAAAAAAAACCTTTGATCCAGGTTATAATATCTTACCTTTGATCCAGGTTATAATATCTTACCTTTGAAAAAAAAAGTTATGTTCGGGTCCTAGATTTTGATCAATAAATATCAAAGTCACTTATCATAGATTAGTCTTAGGAAAATCGGTGAATTCATACATCAGCAAAGGACCACGATCCTGATCATTACATACACTTGAACTTTGTGATAAAACATATATCAACACATAATATATTCAAATTTCATAGACCAATTCACAAAGCTCAGCTTTTACATACATTGATCAATTATGTGTTAGTCAAAAATAACAGAATATGAGTTATCCGTTAAATATTGCTTACGTAGCTTTTTATATTTTAAATAATTTATAATTTATAAAAAAAAAAATTCTACAAAAAAGGTGGGTGATACTCAAACACGGTCTGAATAATTTTTATCATATGCATAAACCATTGTGCCAAACATGATTTATTGATAATATTTTATATTGTTTGCTATTTATATCTACTGAATATTTTTATTCAAGTTTTCTATATTCTTTTTTATGTGTCTATCTCATCATCCAAAATTCCAAATAAAATTAAATAATCGAAAGAAACTCTCTCAAATAGTCATTTTTATGTTTTTGTTACCAAAATAACTTCTAAAGAAAAAATGAACAAAAGAAATTTCATTAAAAAGATAAAAGACTCTTTTAGCCTTTGCTTTACAGGTATATAAATATAAATAATAAAATAAAAATTATTTTTAAATAGTTTTGAATTATATGTTTTCAAATTCAAACTTTTTATAATAATTTCTGAATCTTTTCTTTCACTTTCTTTTTCAATTTTTCATATTTTATTTTTGAAATTCAAAAATGTTTTTTTTTTAATTTTAAATAGATTCAAAAAAATATGAAAAAAAAATTCGTAAAAATTATTATAAAAAGTTTAAATTTGAAAACATAAAATACAAAACTATTTTTAAAAATTATTTTTATTTTATTATTGACTTAAATAGTTATTTATTTATATGTATAAAGCAAGGGCTAGAAGGGTCTTTAGTCTCTTTGGTGAAATTTCTTTTGATCATTTTTTTTCTAGATGTTCTTTTGGTGACAAAAACTTAAAAATGACTATTTGTGAGAGTTGTTTTTGATTATTTAGTTTTGTTTGGGTGATGAGAGAGACACGAAAAAAATAGAAATATTTGAATGAAATTTCATTAGGTATAAATAGGAAAGGATAGAAAATAATACCAATAAATTGTGTTTAGCACAGTGGTTTATGGATCTGATAAAATAGTGTTCAAACCTGGGTTCGAATGTCTCTGACCTCTTTTGTAGATCTTTTTTAATTATAAATTATAAATTATTTAAAATATAAAAAGCCACTTAAACAATAAGTAACAAACAACTTAGATTTCTATATTTTGACTAACAAATAATTGATCAATGTATGTAAAAGCTGAATTTTGTGAATTTGTGTATGAAATCTAAATATATTATGTGTTGGTGTATGTTTTAGCACACGAATTGGTCGATTAACCACCATTAATCCAGTTACAAAGTAGATTGTTCTATGTTTTGAAAAGACAACAAACTGGTGTTGAGGCAACACTGTTGTTGCTTAAGGCATTTCCAATTTGCCCTATTTATAAAATATTTTGTAATTTTACACTACAATAGAATAACTTTATTATAAAACAAACTATTGAAACAAATTTATTTCTACAATAAAAGGTTATTTCATTTTAGAGGAAAATAGTGTTCATGGTCTTATGTTGATAGACACTATAGCATTGTTGAGGGAAACATAAACAAAATCATCGGTTGTTGTGTGTTTTCTGCTCTGCAAAGCTCTCTATCCAGTAGTGAGCAAACTTATCATTGCAGTTTCTGTATTTGCATAGACAAAAACTTATCTTTCAAGCAACCAAAATGTTTGTCCCTATAAAATAATAATGTTACTATATACCTACAAGGCTACAACTTGGCTACTAGTCTTGCAAGTCTTCTCTATCCAACGAACTCAATCTCCTCGTGAAATATCATTAACTTCTCTTCTTTGTAATTTGGAATATCATTTAAGGACAAATATAGTCCCAAGAACATGCAAGTACATTTTCATTAGTAATATTTAAATAAAATACAACTAGTACATTATCAAAATATTTTTATTCCGTATGCTTTGTTTGATGACATACGCGGCTACATTAATTTAATAACATATCTTCTGCTTTATGTCAGTCAAAAAAGCATAGTTATTTTCTCTTTATTCTGTTACACTTTAACGACTCAGAAGTGCAACAAAATACACAATAAGCATCATATTAATCAATTCTTTTCAGTCATTTTTTATATATTGATATGCTATAAAGAATGGTTACTTAAGTTTTGGTTTGGCTTAAATCAATGTTTGATTTGTAAATCAAACATTACTTCTAATTGATCAAAAATATATTTAAGAATGAATCATTTTCTGCATAGTGATTAATCACCATTGACACTTTAGTTTAGTTGACAACTAATCTCCATATAATCAGTCATTTGTCTTTGATAATTGTTAATGAATGGCTGAAAAATTATCAATGAGGAAATAATGTCGAATGAACTTTTGTTGTTCTCTTATCTAAAACATCAGACCAGATAATATACTAGCTCAAATGACATTTTGACTATATGTTTATAAGTAAGAAGCGATTTTCTCTGTTAATTTGTAAAAAAAAAAAAAAATTGGGTTGAATCAATTTAACATTCATCAAAAAAATTCTGCTAATTGCTAGAGAGTTGCGACACATTTTCAATATCCAACCAAACAAAAACTATTCAAAAATGGAGTATATTGGTATGTGCACCACCATACACTTGTATTCATAGCCATGGTGCTAATCTACATTGAGTAGATGTAGGTCCATTAGGTCAACATTCGATGATTAGATTTGTCTTCTTTAGCAGAGATTAAAATTTTACTTGAAGATCTACCAAAATTAATCATGATTATGTTCCTCAAAAGCCGCGGTAAAGTCTGAGACGCAATGAAAATCTTTACCTTTTGACTTTTTAATCGCTTGTGGACACGTGTCTTATCTTCTTTGGTCTCTCCCGATTTTCATATGTTATCGCGTAAAAATCCACGAACGACTAATAAGAACCAAAACGACGACGTGGTATCACTCGAAATTCACCTACCGTAGAATTAATGCGCGTTCAAATTTAAAGATGACGCGCTAGCACACGCGCCTAAAGTTAAATCTTAAAAAAAATTAATTAATTAAAAAAAAAAGACAAGAGCTTAAAAAGAAAGAGCAAAGTGGTTAAGATGGGCTTCACTTGTTGTGTGCTTTAGCATTGTTTCTTCTTTCTTCTTTGTTTTTTTCAGTTTCGGCGTGCTGAAGAAGACGCTTGAGCGGAATCACAGTGATAGATAGTGATTGTGGGAGGGCAAATCTGTCATTTCCTTGAACTCTCATGCCAGATTCCCACTGCCGTTCCTCAGACGGCGGAGTCCTTAAACACCGGCGGAGTTCCGGCGGTGGTTCGCCGTTGATGGTACTTTACATTGAAGAATGGCGTTGTTTTAAGTGAATGTTTCGTAGATCTATGATGCAATACGGAGAATCTTCGAGTTTTGTTTTGTGATTTTAGAGGAGAGAATCAAATGAAGGCGTTACGGCGAAGCCACACTTCAACGTCGTCTGGAAACTCATCTTCTCCGTTACCTTCTTCCACTTCCTTGCCTTCTTCTTCTTCCTCTACTACGTCTACTTCACCTCCTTCCTCTAACTCTTCGTCTTCTTCATCTTCCTCTTCCTCTTCTTCTTCTTCGTCGTGGATCCATCTCCGATCGGTTCTCTTTGTGGCTAATCTATCCTCTCCATCTTCAGTAACTTCTTCCGATCGGTGAGTGTCTCTTCAGATTTGTAATATGTAGATGGGATCTCAAGATTCTCTTCTCTACTGATCCAATAATATAAGATTTGGATCAAAAACTTTCTATCTTTGTTCGGACTAATCTATTGACTTGGTTTCATTTCTTGTGTTAGAAGCCGGCGTAAATCACCGTGGTCTCGCCGGAAAAGAAAATGGGCCCTGATGCCGCATCAATGGAGGAGTTTGTTTACACCGGAGGGTAAACTTCGTGACGGTGGAGTTGGGTTTCTGAAGAGAGTTAGAAGCAGAGTGAGTAATAACTTCATTGGTTCTTTGTCTCTTTATGGTTCTCATAGGTTTTTTATTGTGTTCTGTGTAGGGTGTTGATCCAAGTATTCGTGCAGAAGTGTGGCTCTTCTTACTCGGAGTGTGAGTTTTCTTTTGTTGTTGTTCGTCCTTGTTGTGTCTACTCATCTTGAGATTCTCAACTTTTTTTATGTATGGCAGCTATGATTTAAACAGTACTAGTGAAGAACGAGAAGCTGTGAAATCTCAAAAAAGGTTAGAAAAGATCGTTGTTTTACTTTGATATGTGTTATCAAATATTGTATATATGTGACTCATTGTTTGGATCTTTGAGTGTGTAGGAAAGAGTATGAGAAACTACAGAGACGGTGCAAGATGCTTCTCAAGCGCGGCAGTGGAAGTGCAGATGATCTTGAGGAGGAGGAGGAGGAGGAGGAGGAGGAGGCAGACGATCAGTGTGTTAGATTCATGGATGACTACAAGACTCCCGGACCAATGACAAATCAAGATGTGGTCTCTGCTGTGAACACTGATTCTTCTGACACAGACTCTTGTGAAGACAACGAAGATGTTCAGCTTCTTCCTTCTTTTGTCTACAGCGATGAGAAAAAGCCAGAGGAAGAAAACAATAACAACAATACTTGTGGAGAGAACAGTTCTCCTCTTGTAGTTTCTCCTGAGATCCAAGCACAAGTCACTGTACACGAAGATTTCTCTACGTGGCAACGTATCATCCGTCTTGATGCTTTACGTGCTGATTCAGACTGGGCTACTTACTCTTCTTCTTCCACCGCAATCACAGAAAGCAAAGCTCGCTGTTTAGCCGAGTCTGTTGGTTTAAAAGACTATGATAACTTAGAAACCTGCAGGCTTTACCACGCTGCAAGGCTCGTTGCCATTCTCGAAGCCTATGCTCTCTATGACCCTGAGATAGGCTACTGCCAAGGAATGAGCGATCTCTTATCACCCATCCTCGCTGTCATCTCAGAGGACCACGAGGCCTTCTGGTGCTTTGTTGGTTTCATGAAGAAAGCTCGACATAACTTCAGGCTAGATGAAACAGGGATCCAGAGACAGCTTGGCATTGTGTCGAAGATCATCAAGTCCAAAGACTCTCAGCTTTACAAACACTTGGAGAATCTGCAAGCTGAGGATTGTAGTTTCGTTTACAGGATGGTTCTTGTTATGTTTAGGAGGGAGTTGAGTTTTGAACAGACGCTTTGTCTCTGGGAAGTGATGTGGGCTGATCAAGCTGCCATTAGAGCTGGAGTTGGGAAGTCGCCGTGGAGCAGAATCAGGCAGCAAGCACCTCCCACTGATGATCTGTTGCTCTATGCAATCGCGGCGTTGGTACTGCGTAGGAAACTGATCATTCAGAAGTACAGTAGTATGGATGAGATTGTGGAAGAGTGTAATAGCATGGCTGGTCAGCTTGATGTCTGGAAGCTTTTAGATGATGCTCATCACCTTGTCGTGACACTTCATGATAAGATCGAAACTCTTTCCTCTCGATCTCAAAGCATTTGATGAAAGTGAAGCCAGAAATGAAGTGCTCTCTCTACTACACAAAAGTCATTGCACTTGTCTAGCTTCGTTTTGTCAAGGTTTGAAGGTGATCACGGTTTGGTTCGTTACCGTTTTACTAGTCCCTCAGCTTTTCTTTCGTTCGGTTTTCATCATCACACAGACAACACGATACTACTATCTATCTACCTATTTATCACGTTCATTGTAGTAGTACTAATGAAAAGAACAAGACAGTATCCTGTCGGGGGAAAAGAATTGTAAGGGATTGAGTCTGAAGCTACTGTCTTTTTCCACAATTGTATGGAACATATAAGTTCAATTTCTCGCTTCCACATTTTAGGACAAACAAAGAAGCACTCTTTTATTTGATCATCAAAGTTGAAAACAATCTCAATCAACACACAAAAAGACGCTTAGATGATTCGACACAACAAAGAGACAAGCAAACATATTGATTATTGGTTCGTAGTAGTTTCAACAAGAATCAAGTTTAAGGACATAGATGAAGTCTAGGACCAAACAACAGTTTTACAAATACAGAGAGAAGAGAAAGAGTTATCCAATATGAAGCAGAAAGAGAAGCCTCTTTGCTTCTACTCTTTCTTGGTATATTGACGAACAACAAGAGCAAGACCCAAGATCAAGATTGGAACAAGGAACTGGAGAATCTTGATGATGAACTCTGGTGTCTTGTCTTGGTTGTAAGTCGGTTGCACTGGTGCAACGTATGTCCTTGTCGCTGGAACAGTAGACGAATCAATCTCGCCAATGTAGTACCTCTCCATCATGTCCCTTGCGGTCTCGCTGTGACCAACGTCTTCAAAATCATTCGTAGCATCTTTCCCTGCAACAAAACAGAAACAATCATCGAGTATATTCGATTTGGATCAGACAGAGAAACCAAAGTTATAAATCCTAAAGACTTTTTATCTTTATTCAAAATAAACCTGTTGAGGACAACAAAACTTCGTCCCCTCCAGGATGATCATCCATAAATGAGGTCACATCAAACACCTGTAACAAGTTAAAAGAAGCAAACACGAAACATTAACTAGATCAGCTTCAAGAACGCAAATACAATCACGGGTCGTAATCAATAACTAACTATCAGCAGTAAACATCAAACTATGATCCTCTAGTGTCACATCATCCAAAGCTTTTAGACAAATCAACAGCGTAAAAAGAAAACACTATGCCGTGTAGACAGAGGAATCTCAGACAAGATCTAACTAACCTTTCCTGAGATAATAAGCCAACAATCCTTGGTTTTGTTGTGCTTTGAAACTTCTTCGAAGCCTAGAACCTTCTTCTCAGAAGCCATCTCTCTCTTCTCAAATCTACAATAATAAAAGATTAGTAGAGGAAAATAAACATGACAGATTCAAATCGAAATAATCAAGATCGTGATACCAAAGGTGGGAGGATCTTTCTGCTTTCAGATTCAGAATTGTGATATCACCTCCCTGGGTAAGGTAACCTTTTACCTACTTGAGAACTTTCTAGTATTAAAATTTTTAATTACTAAACTACCCTTGAGATTGGAGGAATAGAGGGTAGTTCTGGTCAAGTGTGGCGTGTGGGTTTGACATTTTAAATGCAAATCAAATTTGGAATTTGCTTCAGATCTGATTTGTGGTCTATGCCGTACCAAAGAAACTAGTGTCTCCTCGATAGCAATATGACGTGTGGTTTCAGTGTACTCTTTTTTCACTAGTTTTATTTTCTAAAACCAAAGAAAATGAGAGTTTAGCAAATTAGTTTAAAAAGGGAAAGAAATCTCAAATATTTGGTCAACCTATACATTCTCTCATGTAACCCTTTTCTTTTTCAAATCTTCTTTTTAATAATTTCCCTTTTAATCTTATTCTGAAATCTGAATTACTGAGTTCGTGAATACTCTATCTGTTTCAAAATGTTCTATATTATATAATTTTTTTTGTTTCAAAATGATTCATTTTTTATATTTTCAATACAATAACTAATGGTGAATTGTAAATTCCAAAGTATTTATGAAAATTTTATTGGTTAAAAATTATAGGAAATAGTTAGTTACAAAAAATAATGTATTGGTAATCAAAATTTCTTAAATTTCTTAATATATGTGAAAATCTTAAAACATGAAATATTTTGAAACAGAGGGAGTATAAAATTAATGATCATTTTATGTTTTTTTTTTTCTAAAAAGATTTAATAAACTCTGGAATTGTTTAGTCTAATCTATTGGATCCTTTAAAACAGTTTTCTTAGAGGTTTTATGTCTTGTTTATTTTTTGTAACAGTTACATGGATATTGAAAAATTATTAAAATATATTTTATAACACTTTTACATTTTCCAGATATTTTAAAACAAAAATTATAATTTCTGTAGATCTAAAACTACACCATATAATACTAGTTTTGTTTCAACATCATTACAACATGAATTCGTTAATTTTTTCAAACATCACTCTTAACATAAATTCGTTTATACACTAAAATAAAAAGAATATAGTCGTAGCATTGGGTTCAATAAAACTCAAAAAAAAAAACTAGGGCAAATATCTCAAATAGCCTTTTTTGAAGTTTTTGTCACAAAAATAGATTTTGAGAGAAAAAATAACCAAAACAAACCTTTTTATTTTGAAAATTTTAATATTTTTAATTTTTTTTTAATTTTTAAACCTCGATTCCAAAACCCTCGACCCATAACTCTAAACCCTAAGTTTAGATGAGTTAACTCAAATGTATAAATATATATTTACATCATTTAATAAAGTCTATTTTGATCATTTTTCTCTTTGAGTGCTATTTTTGAGACAAAATTTTTTTTTGGTCTATTTTGATCTTTATCTCAAAAAACTATGAATTTATTTTAGAATTGGTATTTTATGTAATATTTGAAAGAAAAATGTGGACTCTAGTTTTTTCCGTTTGTTGTTGTTGCAGTTACAAATATATTTCAAACGTCTTTATTTATTGGGGAAATTGCTAAAAAAGGACAAAATAAATATTGTATTGTCCCCTTAGAACAAAATCAATTTTTGGCATGTTTGGACCTTCACTACCCTTTTTGTCTTTGAAAATTCATATTAATTTTTTTACAAGGTAAAAAATTATGGAAAAATAGTAAACTTGATGTAGATAAGCATGTTCATATAAGAAAAATATTTTTGTTTAAAAAATATCTTTAAATTGTAAATTTAAAAATGGAGTAAATGTGTTAGTATCTACGATCTACCATCTACGGAGATGTAGAAAATGTAATCTAACAGAAAGACAACGTTCTAAACAGCTTAGGATGCGCAATATATAAAAAACATAGATAACTACGAGCTCAGAATATATAATCTACCGAAGTCTCTGTAATATACGGTTTTGGTAGACTGTACGTCGTAGAGATAAACAGTTATCTACCTCGGTAGGAAGTGGATTCTTGATATTGTTATTCTATCTACAATCGTCGTATACCATATCCTACTTCTTCTTCTACCTTCTAAAGTGGTAGAATGTAAGTTCTGGAAAAAATATAAACTAGATCCGAAAATCTAGCCAAAAACGGTTATGTAATATTCTGTAAATCTTTTTAATATTTTAATTTCCTTTTTTAAGTTTTCTTCCTAAAAAAAATTGAAAACCTCCTCTTCTCACACGATTTAGGGATCACGATTTAGGGATTCATCGTGTGTGTTTTTCATCTTTTCTTCTTCTTTCAATTCTCTTTGCGACAAAAACATATGAAGATTCACATCTACGCTTCATGTGGTTTTTGGCAATCGTCAATACACAGTGGATGGGAGTTTCTTGTCGATGAAGCAAAAGGAGGGAGGTTACTTACTTTGGACACAAGTTTAAGCTTCGAAAACGTAAAGTTTATGGTGTGTGAAGACTTCGAAATTGATGTAAACATGGTCAATATGGAGCTCAGTTACTTGCCTTCCGATTTGATCAATAGCATTGACTCGCCTCCGGTCTTCATCACCAATGATCGGCAAATTAGAAACTTTCTTAGTTATGTGAAGAAGAAAGCTTCGACGCGGTTGTGTGTGAGTATTCAATCTAAGGTGGAGAAAAACAATAGCAGAGGCGATTTTGACTTGAATGAAGAAGCGGCTGACTCTAACAGCGACGAAGAGCCTATGGATATTGACGATTCAGTTGATATGGATTTTGAAGAAGATGTTGATATGGATGACATCGATCACGACAACAAGTGGGAAATAGAGAAGAGCAACAGAGATGGTGTTCGCTTTTGTTTGGCGGATGTCGCGAAGAAGGATCAACATTTTAGTTCCAAAACACTTTTGAAGGCAGCATTCGAAATATGTGCTATGAAACATAATTTCGACTATAAGGTTGTGAAATCGGATAAAAAAGTGTGGTACATTCGTTGCTCAGATGATGATTGCAGCTGGCGCGTTCGAGCAGAGGGTTTAATAGGTTCATCGTATTTCATCATCAAAAAGTATGTACCTGATCATTCATGTGCACCATCGAGAAGGGACGGTTCTGTTCGTTCAGCTTCAGCCAAAACTGTTGGTACTCTGATTATGCATAAGTTTGAGACTTCTAAAGAAGGCCCGAAATCCAATGATATAATCGAGTATATGCGTAACGATCATGGAGTTGAGATATCGTATTCTTTGGCGTGGGATGCAAGGGAATTTGCAATCAACGCAGTGAAAGGTATTCCCGAGAAAGGTTATGAAAAAATTCCCAAATACTTGCACATGATGAAGGAAGCTAATCCAGGGTCACACACGGCTTATGAAACGGATTCGAAAGGGAGATTCAAATTCCTGTTCATCTCGTTTGGTCAGAGTCTGCGCGGTTTCTATGATGCAATTCGGAAAGTCATTGTCGTGGATGAGACGTTTTTGAAGAGCAAATACAAAGGTGTATTGCTGGTTGCTACTGCATTAGATGGAAACTCGAATTTATATCCTATTGCATTCGGAGTTGTCGACTCAGAGAACGACCTTGCTTGGGATTGGTTTATGAGACAACTTAATGTGGTTATTGCTGACGATGATAGATTATCTTTTGTGTCTGATAGGTGTACCTCAATTAATAAAGCTATTGAGGCAGTATACCCGCAATCTCATCATGGAATTTGCATTCATCACTTGCTGAATAATGTTGTAACAAATACCGGTGGGAAAGGTGTGGCTGGTTTGGTTGCAAAGGCATCTAAAGCTTATCGAGCTGCTGATTTTCGTAAGATATTCGCTGCTGTTTACTCTATTAGTCCTCACATTGGAACTTATCTCATACTAGCCGATGTCAGGAAGTGGGCTCGTTGTGAATTTCCTGGATACAGGTATGATATTAGGACTACAAACCCAGCGGAGTCGATAAATTATGCTTTGAGAACGCCTAGAGAGTTTCCAATAATACCTTTATTGGACAGCATTAGGGAAATGATGACTCGATGGTTTTTCAATCGTAGAAATCTAAGTTCCAAGCATCTCCAAGCCACTGACCATTGCTGTTGAGAAGAAGATTGATAGACGGATTGAGAAAGGTAAAAGGTTTAAGGTCTTCCCGGTTAGCGATGAGAGGTTTTTGGTTCGGGGTGATGTTATTGACTACATTGTTGACTTGGTCAGACGCACATGTACTTGTGGGAAATTTGATCTGATGAAAATCCCTTGCAGACACGCCATAAAAGCCGGCTTCAGTGTTGGAAGAAGACCACACACTCTCACTGATGACTTGTACACTACGGCGACATGGAACTCGGCTTATGCAGAAAGCATAAATCCTATTTCTGTCCCTGAAGATGCATGGATTGTTCCTCCTGATGTGGAACAGTCAAAAGTACTTGCTCCTGAGAGTAGACGAAGTGCAGGTAGGAAAAAGAAACGCCGACACGAGACAGCTGAAGATAAGATCCGTTCATCACAGGGAACACAACGCTCTAAAGCTCGGAAATGCAGTAGATGTGGACTTCAAGGACACAATAGAAGAAGATGTGATACACCAATATAGGAGTGTCAATGCGTTTGAAAGACTATTTGTTTTGTTCATGGTTTCTCGGTTTATGAAACTTTTATTTTGAAGACTATGTGTTTCGTTTTGTCTAGTTTATGCAACTATTGTTTTGAAGACTATGTGTTTCGTTTTGTCTCGTTAATGCTTGTTTAGAAGACTATGTGTTTTGTTCGTGCAAGAGTAGTTCTTTTGTTTATCTTTTGTCTCTTTTCTCTTGCTTAGAATACTATGTATTTTATAGTATGAGAGCATTAACAATGAATGACAATGACTCTGCTGGTAAACTACCTCTACTTTCTCCCTCTAAACCTGGGTTCGATTCCCCGGGTATGCAAGTATTTTTTTTTTTTATTAATCACAAAGAAAATAAAGAACATTCGTTAACACGTAGAGAGATGCATATCAGTATATATATCACACTAACACAATGATTCACCATGAGAGTGAGTTCTCATCTTCTTCTCTCATCTGCTTCAGTCTTAACATTTATTGTCATGGTAGAAGCAAAGAGAGAGATCAAGACATTTACCGTACAACAGAAGTGAAAAAAAAATAAAAAAATCACTGAGGAAACTAGTAATCTCATGGATGAGAGAGTTAAAACTTGATTCCCTAGTATTAAATCAGTAGCTTAAGTCGTTGTGCTTACAAAACATTAGTTAAGTCGTTGTGGTTACAAAACAATGCTAAATGCTTTCTATCCGATAAAAACACCAAAAGATAAAAACACCAAAAGATAACTTCTACACCGCCGTTGGTTCCATGGGATGATGAGAGCATGAACAGATTTAAAAACCACTTCCAATAGGAACACCACTTCCGATAACTCCTTCATCTCCTAGCAAATTAGGGACCTCATGCTGTAGTGTTAGGAGCTGGAAAATGAGGTTGGGGAAGATGAGTCTTGTATCAGAATCTGTTAAACGTACCATCTCAATCACCTGGTCATACACAAGATGGCCAAAGTTGACTGGAATGCAGTTGGCAATAGCGTGCAAAAGCTTGAGCCGGTCTTTAACCATTCCGTCTGAATCCTGTCCTGGTAGCCAATTCCGCTCACAAATGCGGTACAAAGTCTGAAAGGGGTTGATCAAATCAGTTATTTTGAAGCCTCTCCACGCAGAACAACTACCTCCGGTTAGAAATATGATAGCTTCCTTCAAAGTTACTTGATTCCAACGGTATGTGTGAGGAACCTCTGGCGTCATCAGTAAACGGTTGATTAGTGTTGGCGAGAAGTTGAATAAATGTCCTCTAATAAGTACTTGCTCGCTGTGGTAGGGTTTGTTAGAGATGAATTCTCTAACAACTCTGGGGCAAAACCTATGGACATGCATAACTGTGTACGACCAGCCGATTCCGTCTATAATGGCAAAAGCCTCACCTAACGAGGGATCAGTAGGGTCTAGAGTACCTTGGATTACAAAGCCACGAAGTCTCAGGAGATCATAGCTTCTAGAAGCTTCATCATCGATATGCCGGCGATGGTAACCCAATGGCATACTCGTGTAGAACTCCTCCACCTTTGAACTTCCTTCCGTTCTTATTGAACTCTTCGAAAGAGTTTTTCATTTGATTACTAAACAAGCATGTCATGAACGCGACTCTTTTTGGACGCCATCGTCGCAAAGAAGTCCTCTCACTGAATACATACATCATAGCATCAATTTCCTGAAAAAATAGAGAAAATGATTGAAAACATATGTAAAGAAACTAAGAAGCAACAAATTTGAAACTCACATTATTGAAGAGCCACTCTGTAGGTCCTATGACACGTTTTGCTAACTCACTTGTGAACATAGTAGGTCCAAGCTTCAGTACCCTGGAATGCAAGCTTCAATTACACAAAGATCAAATTTTTTTAACACTAAAAAACAATATAAACTAACCAGGAAGTTGTGAACCACTCAGTCACTTTGGCCCATTGATCCTCAGCAACAAACACTAGATTGTAATCAGCGTCATTCATCCGGTCCTCAGGGAGTTCCATATCTTTGAGACTAGGTGGTATCCAGTCCGTAGGCTTGAACGTAGATAATGGAGTAACCCATTCTGGTAGTTCGTCGTCATTGAGACTTTGTGAGGGATCGAAACCTTTAACATGTGATGCTTGAGAAAGATCTCCCATGGCATTTTGTAAAGACTCTTGGGTCCCCTTCCTCTTGTCTACATGTTTCTTGGTTTTTGTTAGATTCTTCAAAAACTCCAACATTTCACTGTCATCCTGTTAATACAACCAACAATAGCATTAATACTAAAAAAAGTGAACATTCTTATAATACATAAGTTTGCGATAAGCTACAATCCAAATATATTACAAACCACAGACAAACTTACAAGCCGATAACCTACCAAGTACATTACAAACGACACAAAAACTTACATCTGTCTCAACCCACACAATCTCACAAAGCTTCATGTTGTTGTTACCTTTCTCACTGTCCGAGGACTACGACGAACCGCAATTGGATCCACACTCACATTGGCTCTTCCTTTTGCTGCTGAAGGACGTGGAGTCTGTGATGCCTTACCTTGATCTTGCATTAGTGTTGATGAAGGACCCGGACTCTGTGAAGAGTTGTCTTGATCTTTTCCAATTGGTCCTGAAGGTGTCGGGATCTCAGCTGCTGTGGTTTTCCCGAGTGCATCTGACGAAGCCATAAACTGAGACATTGTTTCTTTGATATTAGCCACCTCAGTATCGACCTTATCAAAACGCTCTTGCATCTCCTTCTGCACCATGTCCTTAAAAGAGGTGAACAACCCCTGAATAAAGGTCTTCATTTCACCGGAGACACCACTGTTATGTTCAGCTGCTCGTTGACATAGGAGTTCTCTCTTCCGAGACTCGACACCAGGATCATGGCGCTTACGCTTCGCGCTCTTGACAGCAGCTGTCGACTTCTCTGCAACAATAGGCGGCACCGTGACATCTTCATCTTCAACATCGTCTTCTTCTTCGTCAGAAAAGAGATTGTTTGTTGGCAGAGACTCAACT
This sequence comes from Moricandia moricandioides, assembly GCA_905132885.1. Classification (NCBI taxonomy): domain Eukaryota; kingdom Viridiplantae; phylum Streptophyta; class Magnoliopsida; order Brassicales; family Brassicaceae; genus Moricandia; species Moricandia moricandioides. The sequence continues at coordinate 27,767 of CAJHQQ010002092.1, forward strand.
TCCCAAACGAATTCCCTCCAGTCATGATTGGCTTTGATCATATCAACAATCATATCAACTCTTTCGTCCTTCTTCTCATCTTCTCTTTTGAACTCAGGATCATCAATCACACCCGACTTCCCACTTGATGATATAAATGGAAACAACTCTCCCTGCCATGAAAAAACAAAACAATCAACACCACAAAGACAATTTTGATCTCAATATTAATAGTAGCAAGATAATTACCTTGTCAAAGTGGGATTCTAGGCTGATGATATCTTGATAAGATATTTTTCCACTTCCTGCCCAATTTCTACACCTCACCTTGACAATGTTTTTTTTTAACTTCTTAGCCACCATAGTACCAATGTCTGGGACTGCCTCCATGATCCATATCTGAAACGCATATGAGAATCCATCCAAAACGTAGCTGTTCTTCAGATGCAAATCGGTCCTTGCCTTTAATATGGAAGCAAGCAGCTCGTCATAAGCGCGAAGACCCCACGGAAACATTCTCATTTTCTCAAAATCCATCACCAAACGGATGTATTCTTGAGGGATATACACTTTCGGATCCTTAGCCACGATGAACCCATGTATAAGGCACAAATACACTAACCTCACCCTATCCACATATGACCACTGGTTACACACCTTAAGTAGCTCGTCCCTTATCATGTATATGTTGATATTGCTATTTTGCTTCAGCGCTTTGCTCCAGAAACCCTTATCATCCTCCCAATTATTGAAGTCTATGTCTGGTTCTTCTTTGAACTTCAACCCAGTGACAGCATGAAATTCTTGCATGGAGAACCTCAGCGGCCTGTTTGCAAACTCAAACCACAACTCGTGAAGCTTCGAAACCTTGAGCTGCTTGCATATAAAGCTGTGAATGATCTTCCCTGAGTAAATGAGTTTGTTGTCTACAATTGCCAGATTCGGACCGAAGACAGGGTCTTTCAAAACTTCTTCATACTCATCCTTAAGAAAATCCTTCAACAATGCAAGCATCGTACGTCTACATGTATTGTTGATCTTATCAATTCGGAGCTCAGCTCCTTCTTCACAAATCCGCTTTGGAAACTGGTAAGCCATTACTACAAAACAGGAAATGATACTTGAACTCGTTAGCCACACGTTTAAGAAAGTCCAGAAATGGTCAGAATACAAAGCATAACCATCTCACATTTACCAGTATATTAGACACGACAAAGAAACAAAATCAGTGTCTAAGGTCTCCACCAAAACCAAATTGAGTAATGTCTAAATTAGAGTGTCAGTGACTTCTATAATGATCGACTTTACATTGTGAAATTGTCAATAAAATAATCACGGAAATTTGAATAACAAATCCCAACCCAAACAAGATATAAAATCCAACTCTTTTAGATGTCGAACTCATTAGATTTTTGAATTCAAACCATAGTAGTACACACTCGACAAAGGAAGAAAATCTACTTTCACACCAAGTCAACAACAAACTACAATCAACTCAACCACAAACAAAAATCAAAACGAAAAACGTCAATCGATTTGTGTTATAAACAATTCAAACTATTTCTACTACATGCACATAAACAAAAACGAAAACAATTGAAAAATTGTAAAGGGGATTTCGAAACCCTAACCTTCGAGTTTTGGGAATCGAGATGAAAGAAGAGGAAACAAAGAAGATTGCGTAGGTAATCGTCACTTCTTCACCGAGAGACAGCTATATCGGAGGTTAGAGAACTCCGACAACGATGACAAGGAGATGTGATGACTGCTTCAAACCGAAAGTAAAGAGGAAAGGACGACGAAGAAACAAAATCAGTGTCTAAAGGGGGTTTAGGGGGTATTGACCGTGAGCCTTTTGGCAATTGCCTAATGTAATTTTAATTAAAAAACATTTACAAAATAATTAACATTTTAATTAGGAAAAGTTCAATAGTATAAGGACAAAATGGGGTATTCATTATTGTTTATACTATAGGGACAAAGATCCTATATTTTGTTCTAAGGGGACAATAGTATACATATTTCATCCCTTTTTGGCAATTTTCCCTTATTTATTTGTATACACATGTATATAACCTCTCATTCTCTCAAACTCTATTTATTAAAACATTTCTTGAGCTATTTAACTCTATACATAAAGCAAAACTGATATAAAACCTCTATATTTCCAGTAAACTTAACCTATTTACTCGGCATGAAGCTCATGCATATCGGAGGTTTCACACCGGCCAAAGCAAGAACCGAAGACGGCAAAATCCAAAGCCCATCTCCACATATCAAACCGGAAGCAACCGCCGGTACCATCAAACCGGCTTTAACTCTATCCCTCTTATTCCACACAAACACTATCAAACTCCCAACACACATATCAATAGCAAAGTACCCTCCGACAAGAAACGGAACCGCCATAGCCATCGGTAGCGGGACCCACTTCCCTATCTTCTCCGGCGACATGTCCCTAACGAGGTTCGCAGCCACCGCGAACGCGAAGAACCCGTAACAAAGCTGCAGACAATGCTGAGGCAAAGCAGAGAAGCCTTCAACTCCAAGAATCGCCATGTTCCTGTATATCAGAGCGTAAGGAGCTTTGTACTCTCCCTCAGGGTTCCCGACATCGAAGGCTTTGTAAAACAGGAAGAAAGTGAGAGGAGCCACGACGCAGCCTATCCCCGTCCCGATGGCTTGGCTCACAAGCATCGACCTCGGCGAAGTCAGAGTCAAGTGCCCTGTCTTGAAATCGTGCATTAGGTCGGAAGATATCGAGACGATGGATTTTATCAACCCGCATCCGACAAGACCCGCGACTACACCGTCTTGTTTCCCTGCCATCGCGGCTAAAATGAAGAGAGCGACTTTACCGTAGTTGTAAGCCATGTTCATGTCTGTAAGTCCTGCTCCGTAGGCGTTACTGAAACCTAGAGATGGAGCTAACATGTAAGCTACGACAATGAAGTACCATTTGAGCTCGGGGAACATCATAGGGATCGCGATGATGGAGACAACAGAGAAGGCTGCGTATCCAACTGCTGCAACCCATAGAGGAATGCTGTCTCTTACAAATATCTCATCTCTTTTAAGTTCTGCGATAGTTTGTTTGTCTTTGTCCGAATCTGCGGTAAATATCTCTAATCAGATACGAAATAACTATATAGTAACGAATGTAATAATTTTCGGAATTTTATATACTTACTAGGTTTCCCAGAGTGGTGATTCTTTAACTTGGAGTATATGTTTCTTGCTGTGAACATAAGTATCTTGATGAAATGGTAAAGCCCGTCTCCGAGGATCAACGAGATAGATACAAACACCTTGTAACCATTGAGACTCTTCATGCTGCTCTGAGGCAGAGTAGATGGGTACCAATCTCCGCTAAGACCTTTAATGAGAGGCCACATGATTCCCCAAGACAGAACCGCGCCGAAAAGCAAAGATAAGTTGACAATATGGGAACAGATCATTCCTGCTCCAATGTATGTCATGCTAAAGTCGAAGTAGAATCTGTAAAGTATTTCAAGATCATCAAGATTCTGTTTTGATCAGTTAAATAAGAATAAAAACTCACGAGTTCTTCCAAGCTTGTAATCCAAAAGTAGGAAACTGAATGAATCCACACTCTGTACCGGTGGTTCCAGTGAAGAACCATTGAAAGAAAGCCCATATGAAGCTAAACGAAAAATACTTCACAAACCCAAACACTTGTTTCCTGCATAGAACAAATAGTTTTATTCAAGATACTTGACCAGTCCCCAAACATAGGTTTAATACTTACTTGGCCATTTTATTGCCTTTAGAAGTGTGGAAACCGTTGATTAAAACCGCAGTAGCTGTTCCACTAGGATATGTCAGCTTGTAGTCTATGATCATTATCTGGTTAACAAAACAAAACATGATGAAACTTAGCAATCTAGAGACAAACTATTGAGATGTTGGGATAGACCAAACCAGCCAACCCGCGGGGTTAATAGTCCAGGCTTGGCCCATACTAACCCCGAAGGCCGGGCCAAGCCTGCAAAATTGTTGTTTGAAGTCTCTACCTTTCTTAGAGGAACCAATGCTAAGAGACCAACAAAGCAAGTAAAGAACAAGAAAGCAGTCATCCAACCGATCCCTGGCTCTTTGGTGCTTCCTGCACTGTTCCCTTCAGTGTGAGTTCCTGACTGTTCATAAGTCCTTGTGCTCAAACCAAGAAGGTACGAACCAAACCCACCTACAAATCACACAAACATAAGTTCAGCCAACCAATCAAAAGCTGATCAAACATCTTAAAATATATACCCAAAAAGCCACCAAGATTACCTCCAACTGCAATGCTGTAACAAGCAACAGCACAAGTTTGGACCACAGTGTTCTCTTGTTTAGTAAAGGGTTTAGTCACAAACCCTGCCTTTGTGAGCAGCTTGGTCCAACTTCTAAGGAACACAAAGGCTAAAAGTGCTGCAGAGACGTTCAGGTTGGGGACCAAACCAGTGGTCAAGTTTAGCTTCATGACGATGACACTGTAGATAATACCAATGATCAAACTTGCAACGATTCCCCTGAAAGTGATTTGACTCTTCCATGGAGGAATTGACCTGAACTCATCTGCTTCGTTTTGCGTCTCTTCCAAGTCATCTCTTTCTTCTCTCTCTGTCTCATTTCTTGCTTCTCTCTCCATCATCAAGGAGCTCCTCATTTTTACAGAGTTTTTTCTTCTTATTGTTGCAAAACTCTACAAAGAACCCAAAAGTCAGATTCTTTAATACTACTTATCAATTAAAAAAAACTGCTCTTTTCATGGATGATGAGACATATGTAAAAAGGTACCTTCTTTATGGATCAGTCCTGTTCTGACAGTTTTTCTTGCTTTCCACGCCCAAAGTATCTGAAGCAGAACAGTTACTTAGCCACACAGAAAAAGATTTTTTATTTTTTATTTATTTTGTAAACTACAGAAAAAGATAAAGCTAGTGATTATTTTAATCCATTGCATAAATCTGTAAAAGCTAAACCATAGAATAGAATCAACTGACGCAAATGATCTCTTTTGCTCATAGATGTTATCTATAAAGTTGATGACTTTGGATTATACTCAAGAATCTACCATTAATCTACAACAGTAACAAATTATACAAACCCTTTTTTTTCTGAAATTACATAGTTCTTCAATTTGTGGAATATGAAATTGGGTTTGTGTTCTTGTTGGGGAAGACAAGAGAGTGAAAAAAAATGAAAGAGAAATGTGAAGTTGATGATGAAACAGGTAGACCACACTTCCATTTCCCAAAGAGATAGAAGAAAAACAAGACCAAGACATTAAATGCTTACACGGAACGAAGACCAAAGAATTCAATAGCCAGGAATGGTAGTAGATTTTTTAAAAATGGGATTTAGTGTTTACTCAAAGTTATATAGAAGCAGAGATGATGACGAAGAAGAGAGCTCAAAATCAAGAAGATTAATAAAGAGACCTTGCCTTGCCTTGGGGTCTTTTGTACCGCACGTTGACATATCAGTACTACACAAGTTACAAAAAGTAAAACCATTTTTTGGTTTGATGCAGTACAATAATCATTAAGGGACTAAACTTTTTATTATAATGCCCTTTCTCAAAAAATAAAAACTTTTTACTATAGTTTTTGAACTTTTAAAAAGTTATGCATAAAAATGATGGAGGCTAGTTAGTAACTAAATCCATACAACCTTGATATATGTCATTAAGAAAACTAAATAAATGTCACATAGTAAAAATCAAACTTATTAGCCGTAACTCTTCAGTCTCTCGTTTTGGTGGCCGGCGGAGGGGCTTTTCCCGTCGGTCGACACCCCCATCGTACCTCCTTGTTCAGCCTCCTCCCATGTTAAGCTATGGCTTCTCCACCTCCTCCTTGCCTCATCACCTCTGTTTTTCGTTTTGGATTGCGGCCGGATCCGGCGAATCAAATCAGGTTTCTAGGTGTGTATCTAGCTTCCCTGGAGTGATGGCGAGGCTGTGGATGGTCGGATCTTTGCAGGAGGCACCGTCGTGATTGTAGATCTAGGGTTTGTCTTTAGCTGGATCTGGGTCAGATCTGCTTCGGAGGGTCCGCCGGAGTGGCAGAGCGTCGCTGCCTCCGCTCCTCTGGTCAGTTCGCTGCCTCCACTGGTTTCTCTTGTCTCTTCCACCGGCTGCTCTTGTAAGAACTTCCCCCTCTAGGACCTTTGGTCTACGATGAAAAGGCGATGTAGAGGCTTTCGCTGGGGACTTCTTCCCGTTCTGATTTCGCAACAGTTACCATGGCGTCTTCTTTGGCTTCGGTTTTGTCGATGGTTCGAGATGGCTCAGGGTTCGTGCCGTTCCTCTGCTCTGTCTCTGCTACTATTGACGGGTCTACCCTCTGTTTTCGCTTGTTGATGGGAGCTTCAAGCTCCTCCGCCCTTCAAAGTTTCAGAAAGAAGACGTATGCCGTTTCCTGCCGTTCTCGATGCTCTGATACCGGAATCTCTTAGTGCTCTGCTCGTGGGTTGGGACCGGAGCTGAGCCGATAAACCTCCGCTTCCAACTGCCAGTACTTCACCGGTGCATCAACTGCTGGTTTCTACGCTTCGATTCGGATTCTCAGGAAGTTGCTTATCGTTTTCTGGAGTTTAGCAGCTTCTGGAGTGGACTTCCTTGGATGTGATGGCCGGACCAGGGATTGCCGCCCCTGCTTCGCCTCTCTCAGCCTTTATGGAGTCGCCTTAGGGACAATCCACGGCACCTCGGATTGTTCTCCGGTTGCTTTCTCCTTTGATCATTGTTCTTGTTGCAGGCTCCGGTGTCAAGGTAAAACAATGATCTGCTGAAGCTTAATGGCTGTTCTTGGAGTCTTATTGTAGTCAAGCTTTAATTACAATCTTTGGATTGTGTTAGAGAGTCTTTTTTAGCTTTTTTTGGGGCTCTCTGAGACACCACTGCTTTGATTAGCTAATTAGATGCAATAGGATTTGATTTCATCAAAACATATTGTATCTCCTTGTGTCATTACATGGTTAATGAAAATTCACATTCTTATCAAAAAAAAAAAAAATCAAACTTATTTTAAATGTTTTTCAAGCGCATGACTATTCAACCGTTACATTATGTAGTGTTCTGTGTGAACTGACAGGATGACATTATTGTCAGATATAAAAAAAAAGTCAGGATTTCAGATAATGAAATTTACTAAACTGTTTATATGATACAATCATTTAACATAATTTTTAAAAACTTAGATTAAAATATCATGTTTTTATACTTATATATATATATATATATATATATATATATTAATGTTCAGTTTATATTGATTTAAGTCATTTACCAAAATATTACTTTCTCTCCAAAAAGACCTTTTATCTAATTATTAGTGATTTCAAAAAAAAATCTAATTATTAGAGAAACGTATGACTAATATATTAAAATTAAGATTGAAATATCTAAATTCCTTAAAACTACCTAATTATATTCTCCTATATATTAACTAAGATGTCACTTTAGTGGTGAACTTTTAAAAAATTGTTATAATTTAATTGATTGATATATTGCTCATAAGTGTAGTTAAAAGAATTATAATTTGATTGATTAATGATATTTATTATTTTTTGTTCTAGTTTAGATCTATATATATATATATATATATATATATGGTGGTATTCTGTATTCATGTGAAACGAACAACTGTCACTGTGATGGCTTTGATTCTTTATTTGACTGGTAAGGCTAGAATTATTTCTGTAACCCGAGATAACCAGTTCACGTCTCTGTATTTTATAAACACGATGATGACATGTTTTCACATGTAAATGTCTATGAAATAATCTCTTTAATTTTCTTTTCAAACAGAAATATATTTTATTTTGTTGACAAATCTAATCTATTAAAAGTGAAGTACAAATAAGAAATAACCCTAAATTTTACAAATAAGAAATAACCCTAAATTTTATCTAATATTTACAAAAAATACCACTGATACTATCCTTGCATCCAAACATCTAAACATTGATTATTAACTAGAAAAAAATAAATTTGGGCTAAGCCCATTAACAACATTTATCATTGAAATTGGAGATTTCATAAAAAAAAATGTATATGTGTTTATATATATAATTAAATTAGTTTTATTTTTTATTCATATTCATATAAGCTAACCAACTATATTTGAACTATAAAAAAACTAATAATGTCAATAATTTTCGATATAATTTGAACTTATTCATTTAAAATAACAAAATCATGTAATTTTCAATAACAATTTAATAACTAAAATACATACTAATATTTATTATAAATGGTTATATATATACAAACAAATACAATTTATTATTCATTTGTACGATATATCTAATAAGAATAATTTATGTAACTTATAAATTTAAAATTTTTAATCACCATATAATACATATACAGAGTTATGTCTAGGACATATCGAATTTCCGAGGTATTTTAGGATATATGGATTCGGATATGCATTCGTCAGATTCGTAAAATTGTTATTCGGATCTGGATATTCGGGGTTAGGATATTCGGACTAAAATCCGAATACACGCGGATATTTGGACCTGTTTTTTAATTAAAAACCTAAATATTAACCATCTATTAGTCTATTTAAAATTATTATTTTAAAAAACTTTAAAAGCATTCAAATTTAAAATTAAAATTTTAGTTATTTTATATAAAAGTATATATAATATACATAGATAACTATAATTAAATTTTAAATATTTAATATCTAGATCCAGATATTCAGACCTAAATTTTACTACTCGAATTCGTACTTGGATCAGTCGAATCCGTAAAATTACTATTAGGATCCCCGAATATCCGTTTTTTGAAGTGGATGGGATCCTAGATCGGATAACGGATATCGAATATTAAGTTTCATTCATATATACAATTATATCAAACAAATTACTTAAAATATTTGACATTCATAAAAATAACATCCGCGCGGGCGCGCGGATCAAAGGCTAGTGATTACATTAAAACATAACGCAGTTTAGTGTTAGATATAAATAATTTAATAAATTTCTTTTAAGCAAAAGAATATTTTTTTGTTCTGCCAATCAAGCACGAAACTGGTAAATGTCAACTGTACACCATGTGATCACAAAGTCACAAACATACCAAACCCAAAAGAAAGTGGCAAGTTGGATAAATATACAAGTTCGACTTTAGATTCTTTTTGTCTGTACACGTCAAATTCACAAGTAGAACAAGAACTGGATATTTTGGATTTCGGTTTTGTTCGAGTTGGGTATTTTAAGTATCAGATAGTTTGGATAAAAACTAAAAGATCTATATAAAACTTGGTAAATTTATGGATCAGAACGGTTTGGGTAGTTTCAATTTCGAATTCGTTCGGATAATAAATCTAAAAATCATCCAATACTTGAAAATATTATTTCTCATTTAGTTTTTGTTCATGTTTAGTTATTCTAAGCATTTTGAGTAAATCAAGTAAAATATTTGATATTTGAGTAAAATATCAAATAGTGACCTCTACACCTTTTAGTCTCATCTACCTAAAGTTTCAAATCAATTTAGTGGGATCTTCCATTCATAACTTTTTTCTACCAAGAACATTTTAATTAAAATGATTTAGATAAAATTTTAGACAATTCATCTTATTTAAGATATTTTTAATAAAATATTTGAATACTTTCAAATAATCTGGATAGTTTAGATATGTTTTGATAATTTGTTTATGAGGACGTCTCTAATAAAAAAGTAAGACTTGTTTTAGATTGAAAATTATGACTTCATTCTGGAAACTAAAACTGACACAATTCGTCATAACGATTTCAAATTCAGTGCACTGGTTGTTAAAGTTGGATGACTAGACCTGGATAGTTAAGTTATTTATTTTTAAATGGTGGCATTAATATATGGTACTCTATAGATTAGGCAGTAGTGATTGCTGGAATAGTTCTTTCATGAGTTTTTAGTACCACTAGTTAGAATAGCTCACGATAAAATAATCACATAATGATCAAAATACACCTAAATTTTTTTTGTCTCCAAAATAATATTTAAGAAAAAAAATGACCAAAATAGATTTTATTAAAAGATATAAATATACGTTTATATCATTGGGTTAACTAATCTAAACTTAGGGTTTTAGAGTTATGGGGTGGAGTTTTGGAGGTGAGGTTTAAAATAAAATAAAAAATAATTTAAAATAAAAATGTCTATTTAGTCATTTTTTTCTTAAGGTTTATTTTGTGATAAAACTTTAAAAATGTATATTTGAGAGATTTGACCTAAAATAATAGCAACATATTACAGAAATATTATGTTTCCGAAGTTTTGTATGCTCTTATTTATGTATATAATATTATATCTAATAGAATAATTAATGATTTATAAATAAATTATCATAAAATTAATATATGGTATGTAATTTATTTATTTCTAAAGAATATAGATATATTTATATTTATGATATATAAATATATTTTATTTATTTTTTCATTAAAATAATGAATCATATTTAGTTATATAAATTAATTTATATTTTAAATGTGAAATATTATTCTTTTTTAAAAAATTTAAAATAGTTTAATTGAAAATTTATCTTTCAAAATATAAATTTTATTTTTTCATAATTTTTGATATTATTAAATATATTAATTTTTATTTTTATATATTTTATATGCAGATACTCAACCAAAAAATTCATATAAAAGCATTGAGCAAAGAGCATTTGAAGAGAATTAGTATTTTTAAATATTTTTTCTATATGATTTTCTAAAATATTTAATTGGATGATAAAAAGTATAATGATTATGCTAATGTTTTGCATAATTATTAACATTTTGGGTCGTCAGAAAGGGAAATTACTAAATTTAATCTGAAACGATAATTAGTAAACTTTTTTTGCATATAGTCACAAAGTGGTCGCAAACAAATCGTAACTATTTTGTAATTAACCACGATAAATTGCTAGGAAATATAAAATTCATCTATTCATATCCTTTTGTAGCAAAAATATCCTTAAAATGATTGCTAAAAATATATAGAAAAATAGACACAAAACTGCTACGAAATATTTGTGTCTAAAACTCTAAATTGTTACAAAATTAAACGTGGTTAAAATTTAGTTAGTATACAAAAATATTTGTCACAAATTAGTCACATATCTTTCACTATTTCTATAATACCATGGATTTGCATTTTTGTGGTTATTTGAAACCCTAAAAACAATTTTAATCCTAAAATATAAATACATATTTTAAAACTCTAATATTTTCATACTATAATCTCAAATCTTAAATTTATAATCAGAATTTATTCTTTTTCAATAATCTTATATCTAAACTCTAAACATTATACCGAAACCCTAAACTCTAAACTCTACACCCCAGTTCATAAATCTTAACACCAAGTCTAGTATTTTAAACATAAACACACCAAATTATAAAGATCAACTAAAAATCTAACATTTTCAAACCTTATTCTCAAAACTTATAAACCCCAAACTCATACTACAAACCTTATAAAATAAACACTAACCTTTAAATCTAAACTTCAAATCTAATATTTCAAGGTTTAACTAAACTAAAACAGAATTGTTACAAAAAATTTTGATTCTTCAATTTTTTTTTCACACTCTTAAATTAACCTTCAAACCATATACCCAACCTTTAATCTAAACTACAAACCTTAAATTACAAACTTTAAATTCTAAATCTAATATTTTCAAATTAAATATGATATTTCAGAGATATCTATTTTCAAACTTTAATTTTGAAATCGTAAACTTAAACTTCAAACCGTTTAAACTTAAACCTATTTTTTTCATTCGTCCACCCATTTAGGGTGATTTTCATTACCGTCTTTATGTCATTCATTAAGCAGTGGTAACACTTGTCATACTACCAATCTAATAATCTGCAACTACTCTCACAATTCTATACTATTTTCATGAAATGAGACAATTCTCATATCTCTGCTTCTCCTTGATACTGATGTACAAAAAATCCTCCGGTCACTCCACCTCGATCACCTCCACATGAACAGTCGCACCACCATCAACAACGATTGTTTCATCGTCATCACTGTATTCGCTTTCGCTACCGTCGTCATCTATTTTGTCCTTCTCATTGTCTATTCTTCTCTTCTACCTACTATACCAACAACAAAATTCCTTCCTCCGTCTTCGTTAAATACACTTTTCCTCCAATTTTATTTTTTGTAGATTAATTTCAGTATATATATATATATATATAAGTTTAAAATTTTACGTATTTTGTGATTTATAATTTTTATAAAAAATTGTTTTGAAATAGTCACAAATTAACCACAATTTATTTTGTACTCAATTTTGTAACTAATTGTAGCTATTTTACCATAAAGTATGATGACAAAATCCTAGATTAGCCATGATTTATTTTGGTCACGACAGCATAATTACATTTTTCGTGGCTTTTAATGCATATAATAACATAATATCGCTATGAAATTTAAACTAGGCAGATTTTTCAGAACCAACTAGCCGAACCAAACATAACCAAAATTTCTTGTTTTTGGTTTGGTTTCAGTTTTAAGCTCGGTTTGGTTCTGTGGGATTTTGAAAAATCATTTGGTTTTCATTTTTTTTAAATAACTGAAAATGATGGAAACTAAGAAACTAACCAAGCAAAAGTAACCAAACATATCCAATTTAACTGAAAAATCAAAGTTAACTAAAACTATCCAATTTTAAAGAAAGTTTTACCGAATTTTAATCGAAAACCAAAAAATTGGTAATTTGTAAAAAAAAAATTAAAACCAAAATTAACTAAAAACCAATTTTCCGGTTCAATTTGGTGGGATTGTAGCTTAACCAAGTAAACCGAAACTAAAAATATCCTAACCGAAATAACAGAATAAAAACCATCATCCTAATTTAAACATTAGTCACAAAAAAATTTAGCTATGTTCAGCATTTCTAATAATAAATAACACAAGAATTGTATCGGTACAAACCATAATATTTATACTAAATAGAAAAAATGATTGGTGGATATCTGAAGTATTAATCACCATATGGATAATCATGCACACTAAAATAATGTATATCTAACTACAAAAAATATATATATTATGTTTTACAACATCATTCAACTTAATGATGTTACGTAGGTAACATCACAAACTTAATTTTAATTAATCAAAAAAACGACATAGATATCAGAAACATTAAATAAGTTTAATTTTCATGCTGATCAGTTAAAATTTTACACATCCGATCATAATTTAATTAAATTTGACTCATCACGACAAAAAAAAATAAAAAAAATTAGTTAAATTACACTTTAGTGAATCAGATTTTAATTGATGAATAGGAGAATTAAGCGGAGTTAACGTCTTAGACATCTACGTCACTTTTTGGGATCAATAAAATTAAACTCGTAATGTTAACTACCTAACATCATTATAACATCATTAAATTAAAGAATGTTGCTATGTATAATATATATTTCGTATAATTGCGGGCTATTTGAATGATTGACTACCACATGATAAATTAAACTAATATATATATATATATATTAATTTAATTTATCATGTGGTAGTCAATCATTCGAATAGCCAGCAATTAATGTCTCCGTTAAATGTCTCCTACGTCTTGCATGCAAAGGTAGGATCGAATTTTATCGCGGGTCCACTCTCCCGGTATACTAGTAGAGGAGATATGACGGGGCACAACTAAGAAGAAAAATAGAATAATACAACTTTCTTTTATACGAACTTTTCTTTTTCAATTTCAATTGTTTGAAAATACTATTATTTATTTGGCATTTCCCAAGTTTGAGGTATATACCTGGCGTTTTTTATTTGCTTTATTAAACTCAAAATCGGACTCCATATGAATAATTAGTTTTAGAAGGAAAGTGAAGTTTGGTGAATACAACATGTCATGATCAAGAAAATTTTGAAAAATTATTAAATCGGTATAGGGAAAACTAGTAATGCAAAAGGTTGATCAATTGGTATTGGAGTGAAGAAAATATTTGGCACTTTGTTTACAAACTATACACAATTAATGTAGATTAGTTAATTTTTTAAGGAAATTAGATAAGTTGAGTAGTATGAGTGAACTATCTGATGAATTTTTGGGTACAATATTCCAAAATTTAAAATATATAAATAATTCAATTTAACTGCGATTTCATATGTTTGATGAACCTATGTAGGTTCAAATGTTTGTCCTCATGCGTGTATGCTTTTTAATGGTCATTCTGACTATTCTCAGAACATATAAGATTATGTATATTAGTGTTATAAATCAATTGATGTGGATGCAATAATCATAAAGAGGATTAGGCCAATGTTAAACCGGATTCGACAAAGATCCTATCCGGCTAGAGAGAGAAACGACAATGTTCCTAAACCTAATGCACTTTTGGTTAGTGTTTTCCTTTTCCATGTTAATCTAGGAATGTTATTTTTCCATTTATGTTAATGACGGTCTATTGTAATCCATATATAAAGGGAACCTCCACTGATTGATATGAATAAGGATTATAAGTTCCCCATTCTTTTCTTAACACGTTATCAACATGATACGTCTATGAAAACCCTAAGCTTATTCAAAACTCATAAACCCTAATACTCAGCCGTCAAGAAAAAAAGTCAGTCACCAGAAACCACCATTGAAATTCATCCTCTCCCATCGATTCAATATCTCTCTCTATCGGAAACCCTCGATCGCCATCCGCGATACACGCACACACCACCCGCGATAAGCCCTACACCCGCATACACATACCATCCGCGATAGCAAGCATCCGCGTACACACACACCCGATAGAGGTTTACCGTCCAAACCGAGGATACACATACCACCCGATAGCAATCTACAACATCCGAACCACGAGCCAACACCACTAGCACTCGATACACGTAGGACCACCACCCGATAAGTCACAGGACCTGCGACCAGCCCGTACGCGACCCGCGACCAATCTTGGTGGACCGTTCAACCCTACTTGAGGTTAAGGTGATCGGATTAAACCCTAATTTATAATCTGATCTTAGAACTTTGCTAGGTTTCTGGATAGTTTAGGGAATCTCATTCTGATCACATAGGGTACAAGTCCATTGATTGAATTTCTTGATTGATTGATAGTCTGATTGCAAATCACATAGAAACCGGGTGCTAGAATTGTTAATCTATAAAAACCTAAAATCAATTAGACTTGTTAGGTTGTTAAAAACCCTAATCATAAACCTAATTATATTTCAATTGGGATTGCTAGAACCCTAAACCTAAATCAACCAATAACCCTAATTACGATCTAATTATGTTTGTTAATTGTAAACTAATTAGGTTTAATTATAAAATTGAATTTGCTTGATTGATTGATCACCTAAAAACTACTTGTTAGGATTGTTAAAAAAATCATTGATTGTTTGTGATTGAACCGACCACATGGTCTTAAAACATAAACCGATTTTCGTAACAAATTAGGTTGCTAGATTGAATCGATCATATAACCTTGTTAGGTTGATAGATTGCATTGCATCTTTCTCGTATTGGCCGAATGGCAATGCATCATATTAATAACCGATTATTGTTCAATAACCGAATGGTGTTTGACATTTCTATGATTCATTTCTATAATGTCATTTCCATGATTGTCATTTATGTGTTATTGATTGAAAAATGTCAATAAAAGGATAGTCAATCTAATATAGACCACGGCAAAAGGCACTGCCTAAAAGGGCACAAATTTATTCACCCAAATAAAAGACCCATTGAGTTATAAAGATTTGAGCATGAATGGTTTCCATATTGAACCAATGGGAAAAGGAAACAAAATTTCCTTTCAAACTATAAGAAAATCGCCTAAATGCCTTATAAGAAAGTTGTCAATACTATACCTACATACTCTACTGATCTAGACTATGCCAATGATTAGTATGATAAAGGAAAAAGTCATGGTATCCTTAATACCCACAAAATTTACACTTTATGGCATGACTGGATTAGCCATCCAAGTCCAAACTTGATGCAAAGAAAATATTACAAAAGGCACAAAGAGTTATCCCATAAAATCTCACGTTGTGTAACATGTACACAAGGGAAACTCATTAGGCTCTATTGTCTCAAGTACCACGTGATCATAGTATGTCCATAAGGGGAAGTGAGGACAAACCGTGATCCATGAACATACTCCAAATCCGTGTGACATGGTCTATGACCATAGCAGACTTGGCCAAATTTTTTATACTACAAAGGCCACTACCTAATACTTGAGGACACATGAATTTACATGTATAAGGTTAATATGCATCAGGCCATATAAGTGAGCATAGATATTTTCACCTCAGATTAATTAATGGTCATAAACCAAACATATACATAAACCATCTTAAGAGAATCTGAATATACCACCACAGACATATGTGCCATTTAAGATGGAACCACATAAGAGGATTGAGAATATATGTTGGATGTAAATGTCTTTCTCCCACGAATTTTAAAGTGTCTTGAGCCAAACATGGGTGATCTAATTAGTGGCCAAGAACACAGATTAAAAGAGATAGGTAATCTGATCATCCAACATTAAAATGAGAAAGTTATAAGCTAGTAAAAAGAATAAGAGAAATAGAATGGTATTAACCATCATTGTCTTGGCAAGATCCTCGGACTAGAAAATATGATTTAAGACGTCCAAAGAATATAATCAAATGATACAAAAGCTAGCAGAACTAGATGCCAGACATATTGACCCGAAAAGAAAAGAATGACTAAGTCATACCAGCTTGCACCAACGAATTTGTTGTCCTAGAAGAGACACAATCAAGTTGCTACAGAGTCTATACAAGATAGACCAATATGTTCCATAAGATAAGGAAACTCGGAAGGAAAAAGAAAGGTGCATAGAATAGCAAATCTGAGGTCATAAAGGAAACCATCCGAGACATAGAAAATGGTCGACCAATATAAGATACCATACAATAGAATTTGAGACGCCAAACTCCATGGTACTTAAGGTGATTTGGGACGCCAAACATCATGGTAATAAAGGTCATAAGATTGCAATCAATTATGTTATGTCTGGAATACAATGTAACGCAGAAAGGGTATTGATACCAATGATATATTTACATATAAGAAAGCGCAAACAAGTTAGCACTTGAATACAAAATATAAAGAGAGGATCATGAACCCACGTGTGAGTACTCATAAAATAAGGTTAAAAGAAAACGTGGAGTTTAAAGAAAGATTTAAAGAATCTATAAAAGAGATGGACGTATTGGTCATATAACGTAATCAGATAAACTAGTGAATAAATGAGTTTTGTGAGGGAAAATAAATCGTGAGATATAGGATATGACCACGTGGTCTTAGGTGTTCATATTCCTACTTAAAGCATTCAAAAATGACTTGATTACACAAGGATACTCACAGAGACCAAGGAACAGATTGTAAGGAGATATACTCCTATGTGGTGGATGCTACTACAATTCGAAATTGATAATGTTTGGATACATGTAGAAAGAAATAATGATTTAGTAAGCAGTATATTAATCACTTGATAAAGATAATAAAGGTACCATAAAGATGAGAAAAGAAACTCCCAAAGAACAGCTTTGTTCCTTAGCTGTTTATGGACTGATGCAAAGCAGCTGCATATAATATGATCGACTAAGTAATACTTAGTAAAGGAATTCCATAAGAACAATCCAAACCAGTTCATATATTCTTACAAAAAGGAAATTCCTTGCGTTTATAATAAACCAGCTTAAAGAAAAGTTGATTGGTTTCAAATGATACAAGTTATCGATTGATTCTTAGACCGGTGAATTAAGACCTCCTAGTGCATCCCCATTACCTAATTCTAAAGTGGTCACGGATGAGAAAAGGGAATCCCACCATATCGGCCATAACAGCCATAATGGCCGTGGTCGAGGAACTGGCGTGGGCGTGGCTGATCATACGGCCGCGGTAACCAATATGGGTGAAGCCCATACGGCCGAGAAAGTTACGGTCGAGGAAATTAGTATGGCCGATCATACGGCCAAGACCATAATGGTCGAGATAGAAATCAGTACGGCCGTGGTCGAGTTAGAGGCCGTGGTATGTTCACTAAACCACAAGGCCCTACTACGAATGCCAAAGTCGTGTGCCATAGATTTGGGATGGACGACCATTGGGCACAAAATGTGCAGAACGCCAAAACACCTTTATGATCTATATCATGGATATACTGATCACGACCATATCCGGCTTCGTCCCGGTTCAATTGTCCACAGTAACCATCATATTGATTCAGGTCGTGGTACAGCTGTGATTCATCAGCATGCATATCAATATGCATAGTTTAAAATATAGTTGATGATAAAGAAAGGTCCTAAGGAACCACGAGTGACCAACTCACCACACATAGCCACTCATGAGATAAGTTGTGAGCGTGCATAAACATATACTTCGTTATTTACAAGGAACAAAAGATTTAAGTTTGTTTTACACTAACCAAACTAACCAACCCAAAGAGGAGGTAATTGGTTTTGCAGATGCAGGTTTTTCTATCAGATCCACATAATGCAATATTACAAACATGTTATGTATTTACTAATGGAGGAACAACCATCTCGTGGAGATGAATGATATAGGTCATGGTCGCAATATCATCCAACCATTCCGAGATATTGGCTATCCATGAAGCAAGTAGAGAATACGTTTGACTACGGTCGATGATTCAGTACATTATGGTCGACGGTGGCATAACCGATGTCAAAGAAGAACCGACCATCCTTTATGAGGACAGTGAAACATGTATATCTCAACTGAAAGATGGTTACATCAAAGATGATAGGACGAAGCACATACTTCTGAAATTCTTTTTCACCCACGAACTACAAAAGGTTAAAGAGGTTCAAGTGGTGCAAGTACGGTCAAGTGAGAACTCAGTCGATTTATTCACCAAATCATTGCGAACCTCTATGTTCAGAAAGTTGATACACAAGATGGGAATAAAACGATTGAAGGATCTATAATGGTGCATTCATCAGGGGGAGTAATACGATTGTATTTTTTTCCTAACTGTGGTTTTATTCCAAAAGGGTTTTACAGGTTAGGTTTTAATGAGGCAACATACCAAACATATTATGAGCCCGATATGGTTGTAACATCCAAGGGGAAGTGTTATAAACCAATTGATGTGGATGCAATAACCATAAGGAGGATTAGGCCAAGGCTAAACCGGATTCGACCAAGACCCTATCCGGCTAGAGAGAGAAACGACAATGTTCCTAAACTTAATGCACTTTGGTTTAGTGTTTTCTTTTTCCATGTTTATCTAAGAATGTTATATTTCTATTTATGTTAATGACGGTTTATTGTAATCACTATATAAAGAGAACTTCCATCGATTGATATGAATAAGGATTATAAGTTCCCCCATTCTTTTCTTAACAATTAGTTTAGTTATTCAAGATTTTTTACCTTTTAATACTCAAAATCATCTTTTTCATTTACATTTAATTATTCAATATACATTTAACTCTATATTGTACAATAGTTTCTTTAAAAAAAAACAAATTCAACACTCTGTCCATATTTAATTCATATAATTATATGTTTTAACTTAATAATTATATATTAATAATTTTAAATATACAATATTTGTTTAAATGTAAATAAAATAATCATTGATTAAAAATGAATTAGAATAACTAAGAGTTAAATAATTTAGGTTTTAGTTTATAAAACTCTAAAATATAATTAGATAGTAATTAAAATTTTAATTATAGAATATTTTTTTCTTTGTCCAAATCAAATAAACCAGTCTCTATTTATAAAACATAAATTATAAATTTTGATACAAAATTAATAAATCAGCTTGCTGTGACATAATAAAATGAATAAAGACGGCAAAAAAAAATGAATAAAAATATGAACAGCTTCCAATCAATAATCTAATGACATGTAATTGATATAAGTTCCACTTTGTGATTTTCAAAATCAAAAAAATCACGCATTTTTTTCAAAAATTTCAGCATTCTTTTGGAAATCAGTTCAACGGTCATAAATGGCAGCGCCGGTACTACATTTTTTTGATGCTTTAAACTCACTTAAAACTTTATGTCTTTATTATCCATGTAAATTTTCTGTAGTGTCTTATATGTAACTAAAATTGTCAATGAAAATCATGATGTTCTAAGTGGTCGCTTAACTCGCCTATGCTCCGTACCCGTTCTGATAAATGGTCGACTAAGTAGTGAATATCAAAATTATATAATTTTGGCATCTATATTATTAAAATTGAAGTATTTTGGTATTGTTTGAAAACATAAATAACAATATTAAAAAACGTATTTGGAAACATTAATAACAATATTAAAAAGGGCTTTAATCCTAATAGTTTTTTATTAATCATATTTTACTTTGTGTTATATAAATTTTGTCTATTATTTACTAATCAATAAATATTTCAATATGATAAATAAATTATGAAAAATATATGATACATATTCCAATTATATACATGTAAATTAAATAATCACATTTATATTATACAACGTGATTTGTAAATATAATAATATACAACTCATTATATGGTAAAAAATAAAATATAAAAAGGTTAAAATAAAATGAAAAAAACAATTTATAAAAATAAATAAAAATTAATACCAAAGCTACAATTGCACTACAAAATGGTAATATATCTAAAATATATATTGGTCACACAAAACATAAATCATTATATATATATAAATCGACATCTATTCGGATGCACGGATCGAGCTCTAGTTCATATTTAAAAGAGGTTCGAATTAACCATTAATAGTAAGTGTGAGAAAGCAAGAACAACCATACCACTTATTCACAATTTGAATTTTTCGTGGTTCTGTTAGACAATTCATAAATATGTCCTAGCTCCTACGCTTCCCACTTTGACCATGCCTATCTTCAAGTTAGACTTCCAAGGATCACTCACTATCTAATGATTGAATTTATGATCTTACCCAAATTTCTTTTATATTGATCAATTGACTATTTTTCAGTGTACCCAATTTTCGTCTGGGAATATTATATTGGACGTCCAAATTTGTATTATAGCTCACTTTATGCCAAACGATAAGCACCACCAAAGAGGTTTTGATATAAAATAGCACATTCAATTATTTCTTTTATTATTAATATTCTGATACCGTTTTGTTTTCCACATCTCCTTTGCGAGTTGTCGTTTATGTTTTCCTTGGGATTTTACTTCTGCTCCTATTTTGATCTACTTTTTAAATCTCAACACTAAAAGATTAAAAATTTGTATAAAAGTTTTTTTTGTTGATCAATAAATTTAATATTTCAACAAAAAGAACTTATAAAAGAAGCAAAATATTGAAAGCTCACTTACTATTTTGTCTATACCTCGAAATAGTCATTATACTAGAGATTCAAACTTACCATATACTCTCTTAACTCTATTAAGATAGGCGTTTTAAAAAAAAAAAAAAATTCACAAAGATAGATTTTTTTTGTTTTAGTCTATGAAAATATTATAAATTTCAAAAAATCAATTGATTTTCTAGAGTTACTATTGATTAAAAATTATTGAAAATTACAAAAGATAATTTATTTATTATATTGATTTAATGTGTTTTTAATATATGTAAAAATACTAAAAAATTATCTTTATGAAATAAAGGGAGTAGTAAATTATGTAAGAAATGACCACTTTAATATTGACAAGAGAAAATTATTTCAACTTGTTCGGTTCACTGAATATCATATTACAAAATATACTTTTCTCTTATCCATAGTGTCTTGCATTTAAACTTCTTTTAATCACTCATTTTCATCGAACTTAGGTTCATTTAAATTGCATTTACATGTAAAATTTAGTTAGATTTCCAATGGAGGTGGTTTCAAGTCATTTGCAGATATAATGCAATAGTTACTATCAATTTACTTGATACATATAAATAATGTAGTGAAGAAGATATTGAAGAAATGATCGAGCAGAGAATAAGTGTCACAACGACCACTCCGGAACGGGGTTTTTGTGCCTATAAATCAGCCGGAGCTGTAGCGGCTACCCGTGGCTGTTTGTTGTGGTTGCTACAACACTTTACATTAGAGTTCGCGTTTCTTTAATTTTTGTCGGTTTAATTTAGAGGTTTTTTAAAAAAAATTGTTGATTTTTTTATTTAAGTAGTTTAACGTGAAAACTTTCTCCTATTTGTTTAGGTTAAATTTTTTTATGTATTTATAGTGTCAACACATTTGTAATCTATCTGGATTCAATCATAAAGTGATACAATGATATACCATACAATTGTGGTATTATTTACATATTATATTAATTGGTATACTTAATCACATACATGTTTCATTTATGTGTTATAAAGCTTTTAGCTATTGATCAAGAGATTCCACTGCGAACTAAAAATGTTGCAAGATAATGTGTAGTGAGGTCTAAAACCGGTACTTAAAATCATCGATCCATACACACCGTTGTTTTCCGTTATTGACACTACAAATCTACAATATAGACTATATAGCTGCCCCTCATCAGTATTCATGATATTATTGGATAGTAATCCATCAGCAGTTACGTGTTTGCTTTAGGATAAAAGCGTACAAATGGATTATTAGAATCCAAAAGGGAAAGTGACAAATGACAAGTGGAAAATTGAGACAAGTGCTCTTTCTTTCTAGTTTCAAAGCGGTAGCGATCGAATGACGGCAAAAAAACATACGAAGGATTACGGAACATATCAAGGCCATGCCATTCAACAAAATAATTGGAACAAACGCGTACTGTAAAAAAAAAAAAACGATATATATCAAGGCCATGCCATTCAATGAAATAGAAAGCAAGTTTTGCTTTTCGTGGTCAATTTTGTATTTTTATAAAAATAAATATATATGATCATACACTATATAGACTTAAAAAGTAGTTTTCCATATAATATGTCATTTGTTCTTTTTTTTAATTAATTAGAAAATAAACAATAAGCATAAATCTAATTATATATAAAATAAACAAGTAAATACTATGTAAGTTGAAATCGTTAGAAAATAAAAGATTAACTTTCCATATTACTATATTTATTTATTCTTATAACTAAAATCTCAAATTTTATGAATTGAAAAAATAAACATAATATATGACAGTCAAAATTATTGATAATAAAATATGAAATTTCAAGAATAATTATATGTTGATTTTTTTAGAACCGGGTTTTATAGTTAATACATGTCATCGGTTTTAGACAATTTTACAATTTTCTTAAATTTAGGTTTTAAACCAAACCAGACTCGACTTCTTCAACGAGTCACAGTCAAACTAGTTCGATCAACCGGTCCGATCCGGTTTTAAAACACTACTTTTTCCAAAACAATAAGTTTTGTTTTTATTAACAGAAATATTACACTTTTTAATCGACTATGATAATAAAAGCCGACTCTATGATAATAAAAGCCCTTGAGATACCAAAGTCGTTAGTATGACCATTGTGTTCGAAATCTTTGATTTTGAATGACCGTTGGGACGAAACTAATACTACATATTGTGGTTTTAATAATGAGAATAGAAATTTCAATTCTGAATTTCTTGATATTCAGAAAAATCATAGGAATGATTCTGCAATTAATAAAAGGGCAAAGGAAAAGAAACAAACTTAACTAATACTTATTATATATAATTTTGGATCTTGGGAATTACCGACTTTGAACCCAAACTGCATGGTATTATAAAAACATACAATGATTATCATAGTAATTGAGGTTTAATATAACAAACAAATTTTAATCAAGCTGTTACATCATGACCGCCTTTTTTTTGTGAGCTACTGCACCACACTTTTATAATTTCTTTTTTTTTGTTTATGCGGTATTTTGAAATTAGTGTACTATTCATAAGTCGCACAGCTTTGTCTTTTAGATCTGCGTTCGTATAACGCTCCTCTCTCGAAAAGCCATGTGCGCTAGATTCCCAAAGCCGAATCATTCTAAATTTCTGATGATCGTGCTTCCGTGTTTGATATATTTTATCGGTTTGGTAAGTTCGGAAGATAATTTTTTTTTCTTTTTTTTGAAACTACGAAGATAATATTTACATGCAAAAGTATTTATAGACATTTTAAGTAATAACAGCCAATTTATAGACTTTACTTAAGTTCTTAATAATAAATATATCAACAACATGTAGTTTTCAAATAATAACCATTTTCTTATTAAATCCTCTTTAAAGATTATTGCAGCTATATTAATATGTTTGATTCTTCAATTTCCCCATATTTATTCCCAAAAAAATTAGAAATTTATTGAAGTACAAAAGTTGTTATCAAAGTGCATAATTTATTTATTACTCCCTCCGTTTTTTTATAATTGACGTTTTAGGAGAAATTTTTTGTTCCAAATTATTTGACGTTTTCAATTTTCTATATAAAATTTATTAGTAATTAATGTTAGATGACCAATGATATTATAGCTTCTATTTTACTATTGGTTGAATTGTGGTTAGGTAAACAATTAATGATGTTTTTGTTTAGAAAATGATAAAAAATTAAATGTTTCTTAATCTTTGTGCATAATCCTAGAACGTCAAATATAAAAAAACGGAGGGAGTATATATTATTGACGGTTTGGATATCATATGTTATAATAGCTGCTATGTATTTTTGAAATTAAAACTGAAAGTAAAATTTGGTTGAGAATATAATAGAAGAGATTGAAATAAGTTTTTATACAGTTGAGACAATTATGATTTAGAAGTGACTATATGAATATAATGATGACTTTGTAAAAAAGAACTAAAATTTTACTTTACCTTTTTGCTTTTCTTACAAATCATTTATGAAATTTGATTGTTTTATGATGGTTTAGTGTAATTTTATTGAATTATAATTATATGAATTTGGTAAAACTATAATAACATTATTTTAAACTTTCATAGCTGATTCAAACATGTGTATTTTTGGATCAACTAATTCTGTTGTTAATTATGCAAATATACAATAAAATTATTCGAGTCAATCAATCTATCAATTAAGTTTGGCTGACAAATTCTGTGATAAAGTGTGGTCATGTTTCTATCTTTGACTACGAAGAATATTCTTATATTTGAACTTGAAGACTAAAAGCATCTTTAATTTGTGAAGTCCTTTGGTCGAATTGTTTAACCAAAATTTCATTAATGATTTCACACAATAAAAACTGATTTTCAATTCTTATCAAAGATAATTATGCAGAATAACAAAAAAGATTTACCAGAGATTTTTAATAGTATAACACAAGAAATATCGCATGAATGGATTTTATATATCCGCTCATTGTGATGCAGTTAAACGTAAATCTTTATAAAGTTAATAGAATCCACTGTAATATTATCTATGAAATATTTTTCATAGTTTGTAATATCATAACTAATCAATGTTAAAAAATATTTTTAGTTTAAATTTATTTTTAGTTCTAATGATTCAAAACTAAAACCCTTATTCAATAATCTCATTGTTATATGGGATAAATGATATGTTACTCTATTTACCTCTAATTTTATTCAGTCATATGAAAATTTTATTTATTATTATTAGAAATATTCATTATATCATATTTTTTATTTATTGTTTATTTGTTTTGTGGTAACATTTTTTTAATGCTCCATCTGTTTCAAAATGTTCCCATTATAGATTTTTTTTTTTGTTTCAAAATGATCCAGTTTTTATATTTTCAATACAACAATTAATGGTGAATTGTAAATTCCAAAGTATTTATTAAAATTCTAGTGGTTAAAAGTTATATGGAATAGTTATTTACAAAAAATAATGTATTGGTAATCAAAATTTCTTAAATTTTCTTAATATATGTGAAATCTTAAAACATGAAATATTTTAAAACAAATGGAGTATTTTCTAAGGAAAATTTAGAGTAACACATAGATATTATACATTTTATTGTCCTTCTTATGTCTTTAATTCTTTAATTCTTTTTGAAACTTAGTCTATATTATTATGCATTAGTTACTCTAACATTTGGCTCATCATACTTCTTTCACTTCTAAGAAAATTTAATTTGAAAACCTTTTCAAAAAAGAAAGAAAAATAAAATTGTTAGATCTTTTTGTTGTTACACAAAAACTGATTTTCTATATTATTAATATCTTTAAATATAAATTAATACTAAATAAGTTATATTCTTAAATTTAAAATATTTGAATTGATTAAATATTATGAATTTAATAATCTTTGAAGTTATATGTAATACTATCAATTATTATACTTAACAAGTCATTAATGTGGTTAAAAAGGAAAAACAAGTCATTAGTCTCTTTCACTTCCATTATAAAGAAAAAGAGCATAATCTGTAACAACCACGACCAACTATTACTCATCTCCCTGTCGCAGTGACCAACCACGAAACGCAGCCACCATTATTAGCAAATGCAAAAAAACTCAGCAATTCCTTGTTCACACTGTGACAGACTGCCATACATGAAAGCCGACAGCTTCCGCTAAATCGCTGTCCGTTAATCAAAAACGACATTATCTGGACTTTAATTTTTTAGGCCCAATAATACCACAAAAGGCCCAGTGGAGGCAGTCTGATAAATTATCAACGACAATATTACGAAAATGCCACCGGGGGATGTTCGATGTTACTTCGTTTATGGGCTTTCTTCTTCGCCTATTCTCCTTGTCCTCCCACGCCACGCACGCCCTTCAAGAATTAGGGTTTCTTTCCCGATCTAATCCTCTGTAATCGAAGGGTTTGTGTGTTAAGCAATGAGGAGATCTTCGACAAAGAGGGAAACAAGTTTCTTAGAGCAATTGATTCTCTACGTCGCTGGCGCTGCATTCACCAGCTTGTCTCTATACGTCTGTGCCCGTCACTTTGACCCGAATCGTGACGCTGCTAAAAAGGCCCTCAAGCATAAGAGAGAACTCTCCAAGCGTCTTGGTCGCCCTCTTATCCAGACCAATCAATACGAGGTAATAACTTTTGTCTCTTGTCTGAACCCGTATTACAAAACGAAAGCATTGTTCTTTAAGGATTAAAAGTTTCATCCTTTTGTTCGTTTTTAACAGGATGTAATAGCTTGTGATGTAATAAACCCACAAAACATTGATGTGGAGTTTGATTGTATTGGAGGGTTGGAGTCAATCAAGCAAGCTTTGTATGAGCTTGTGATTCTACCGTTGAAAAGGCCTGAGCTTTTTGCTTATGGGAAGCTGCTTGGTCCTCAAAAGGGTGTTTTGTTGTATGGTCCTCCTGGTACTGGGAAGACCATGCTTGCTAAGGCTATTGCGAAGGAATCTGGAGCTGTTTTCATCAATGTGAAGGTTTCTAATCTGATGAGCAAGTGGTTCGGTGATGCACAGAAGCTTGGTAGGTGTAGATGTAGCCCTCTTGCTAAGTTTCGTTACATTGGTATAGTTAGCTAAAACTATGAGTTGCTATGTTTGTTTTAGTGGCTGCTGTGTTTAGCTTAGCGGAAAAACTCCAACCTGCGATTATTTTTATAGACGAGGTGGATAGTTTTCTTGGACAGCGACGTGCGACGGATAATGAAGCGATGGCGAATATGAAGACTGAGTTTATGGCTCTGTGGGATGGGTTTACTACTGACCGTGAGTTGGAAGTTTTTGTCTTTACTGTGTTCGGTTTTAACCATTTCTAGAATAAGTTCGGTCTAAAGAGTATGATGTTTGTGTTGTAGAGAATGCGAGGGTGATGGTCCTTGCTGCAACGAACAGACCATCTGAGCTTGATGAAGCTATACTGAGGCGGTTTCCTCAGGCGTTTGAGATCGGTATGCCTGATCGCAAGGAGAGAGCTCAGATACTGGAAGTTGTTTTGAAAGGAGAGAATGTCGAACCGGGTATTGACTATGATCGTATAGCTGGGCTATGTGAAGGCTATACCGGTTCAGATATCTTTGAACTCTGCAAGAAAGCAGCTTACTTCCCAATCAGAGAGATCCTATCGGAGGAGAAAAAGGGCAGACAAGTTTCGGTAAGTATTACACATGTTTGATGTTTCTTGATTTTGGAGTACTGATGCTTGCACTGTTTTTCAGGTGCCTAGGCCATTGACACAGTTGGACTTGGAGAAGGTTCTTGCTACTTCTAAGAAGACACAGGTTGCTGCAAGCGAGTACTCTGGTTCAAGCTCTCACGCTTCGGTTTGGAGAAGTCCAAGGGATAGTGAGGAGGTACAAGCAGCTATAAATGGCATCTCAAAGCTCTTTGTCCCTCGGATTGTTAGCCATCAGTCGGATTCTCAGGATTCAAGTCAGCTTGATCCAGAAGGAGATTCGGAATAGAAGATTTTTCTATCGAGTTTGTTGTGTATAACCACAAAAGTATACTAGGAAATTTACACTTTTTTCAGATGTCTGAATCATGGGCATTATCCTTAATACATCATTTGTGATTCTTTGGGCTGTTTTTAGGAAAATTAATTACTTGAACTTTTCATTTTCATTCTATAGTTAAAGCATTGTATACATTGGACAAAATTCTGAAATGTCCAAATGGCCAAATTTTTTTTTATCGTATAACCAAATTTATTCTACATTTCAAATTACAATATTGCCTTTAATAAAGGGATAATATAAGTCATTAGATTATCTCATTCGACTAGGTACAACTAGTAGAACTTGTACAACTCAACATGTTAAAAATTTTGTATAAATGATATATAAATTTTATAATTTACACATGAAATAAACAAATAAATATTATAATTGATATATGATGCCAAAATTTAATCTATTATATTTGAGGTTTTTCAATTATTTCTTAAATTATTGCATTACATTTTTATTTTTACACTATATATTTTATACTTCCGGGTAAACCGCACACATAGCACCAAACGAGTTTCCAAATAATGGTTTATATTGTTATTTTTTTCCAATATTTTTTGACTATATCAATCTTTAATTGTGAATTTCCATCAACTTTAGGTTTTTAGAATTTTGAGTTTTAATGACCAAAAAGACAAAATACATTAAATTCACTATTTTGAATATATTTTGTTGGTTTGAACGTGATGAAATCTGAAAACAGTATTATAAATACATGTTTCTTCCTTTTCTTCTTATAATTTTTATTTATTATTTTAATATATGTATAATTGAACTATATTATATTTTAACAAAATTATTATTTTCTAACTAACTTTTTCATCAAACTTAAAATAAAATATATATTCTTGCTTAAGTTGTATTATGTGTATATTTTAATCTCCAAAATTAGTTTTTTAAAAATTATTATGTATTAATATTTGATAGCTATTATGTATTAATATTCGGTTATGTTTTTATTTCATTCTCATGTTAATTTTGCTAATTTTGAGTTATATGAAAAAATAAAAGAATAATTATGGGAGTTTCAATTTTTATATGTATTTGCTGACATTGGTTAATATGAAAGATAATAAACTATAGCATAAAGGAGTATCACTCTATTTTCTTATCATTTTTCTTTTTATTTTTGAAGTTGTAATGCATTATTCATTAAAATATATGTTTGATAGATTAATGTTAATTTTTTTTGTTGGATTTAAAACAAAAATATTAATTTTTAAAATCATGGTTAATAAAATTTTTATTAACAAATTTGGAATAAAATAATAGTATAAAATGTGGTGTAATTAATAATTTTCAAGCTTATGATAATGTGTCAATGGAGTATCATTTTCTTAAAAGAAATAACAATTTTAAGTACATAGATATGGTGTATGATGACCAAAAAAAAGAAGATATAGTCCATCAACATCAACAAAAATGTTAACATTTAATGAAACATCTTCCTTCTCGTGTATTTATACCCATCATAATTTTTTATTTCTTTCTGACGTTTTCTGTTTTTCTCATCTTATTATCTATTCCTAAACATTGTCCAAAATATTTTGGGCTAGAAATGCTGATATTTTTTATTGATGTTCGTTAGGCTTTCGCATAGTCTACAAATATTATGTTGTGTAAAAGGACAAAATTGGTTCCCGCGGTTCTTACCATTTAGAGATACAATATGTTTTCATGTGAATGGTAGATCAATCCTTAGTGGTGATTATAAATAATTTTCAGTGATTTATCGCAATAAATCACCGATCACATGACACACTTCATCTCCCTTAAATATGATGGTCGGTACATGTTTTTCTGTTGAAAATTGTCTTTTTAGCACATTATTTCACTGCTTAACAATTCATTTCTAACTAGTAGATTACAGAATTAAGAATATATGCACCTAACATAGATGTTGGATATTGGTATTCAACCTTTTAAGCATTGTTATATGCTGGTTTACTTTATTTTAAGATTTTTTTTTATATTTTGTTTATATTTTGCTTATATTTTTCTAATATATTTTATTTATTTTAGTTTTTATTCAATCTGTAAATAGCATGCAAAAAAAAATAAGTTAAAACTATATTTTGATGTAAAAGAAATATTAAGAAGTAAAAGTTAAGTACATTTAAAAAAATTTTAATGTATTTTTTTGGTTGATAATGTTGATTTTCTTTGTTGTTATTGGAGTAGGCTTTGCACAACATATGGTGTTAGTGCCAGGCGTGGCTTTTCTAATCATTTAGAAAAGAAGACAATTGATGAAAGTTTTCTTCTAAGATTATAATAATATTCACATGTAGTATCCTTGTTATAATTATATTGGCTTAATATTTATGTTGGTGTATGGGGTGCAATAATTTTTATCATAAATAAGATCTAACTGCAATCACAATAGTCATTGTAGTAAATGAAATGTTAACCCAATCTTAAAAGAGAAAACAAAGAGATTTTAAAACATATCTCAATCTTATGGCCAAGATTTAGTAATCTTACATTAAATATATATTCATTAAACTCTTTTCAACCATAATGTATCTATCTCTTCTCTATTCAATCGCTTTCCTCTTTGTTTTTATCGGGCTTGTTGTTCATTGTATCTTTTTCTTATAGTTGCGATAGATCTATGATTTATGGACTTGGTGTAGAAATATCATGTGTGGCAATGACAATTGGAGCAAGAGATTATCAGTTGGGTAATCAATTTTGTGAGAGGTTTGTGACGACTGATTCCTTGTTGTAATCTTTTCAAGTTATACCGGGGCAGAGGAGAGAAGTGTGATTTGGGTTTGCGTCGACCCTTTTTTACACTTTCTATAGTCTTTGGAAGAGAGTTTAGTTTTTACTCGAATTTGAGGTTACTACATGCACGTGACGGCGCATGGAGCTCTGGTGAGGCATGCATTCTGCAAATATGTGGTTGTGGTGTGGTCTTGTGGCTACTGTGCAGATCCGCAGGGGCATACCGATTTTATAGATAGTGGGGTCACTTGACACCACAAAAATATGATAAAGTGTTGTTTTTGTACAGAAAATTGTCAAAAAATCAATAGTAGATTTGGTAAAATATAGCTTTTGACCCCACAAAACTAGGGTTCGATTCTCACTGGTGACTCTTTAAATTTATTTTGACCCCAGTCATATTCATATTTTGACCCAAGTCAAAATCATTTTCTAGTCATGTTTATTCTGGATTGGTGTTCGTGTGTCTCAGAATTTTGGTTGTTTTGGAGTTCATGCTGGTGAATGTAACCAATTCTAGTATCTTGGTTAAAGTTCGTGATGGTGTGATGTAACCAATTTTGGATGTGTTCTTGGGAGATTTTGATGCTGGTTCTCAACTGTTGTGCGTGTGAGGATCTCTCTTTTCTTTGATTTGTCCATGAGCTTTGCGATCTTTTGTGGCAGCATGTGTTGAGTTTGAGACTACATTTGTGTGTCTTTGTTGGTTTCTTTCTTCCTAATTCAATTTCAGAGTTACGTCAACTAACACTAAGCTCAATGGTGATTTCTTGTAGTGTTTGCCTTCCTTCTTCAGAGGTTTGTGTGGGTTGATGGATAATTTTTTGAAAGGAGTTTTGAGAATACCAATATATACCAAGTTTGGACTCATGTTTTGTAAGTGAAGATTTTGAATGAGTTTTAGAAGTCAACATAAGATGATTTACTTGCACATCTAAGGTGTTGAGAAGTTTGAGAACATCATGACGTGCAACATGTATTAGGTGAAAGTATTACGTGAAGTACTTCAACGAGAATGGGATTGTAGCTAGAGTGACCAGTTGAAGATGAGAGATGAGAATGGTTGGATGATGTGAGTAAATTTGCAGAGTTCACGTGAGTGGAGATGCAAAGTTCTGACGTACATCATGTATTAGTTGGAAGTGCAGCAGGACCTACAACGAGATTGAAGAGTGACAAGATCGAGCTGGAGCTAAGTTTCTGGCTTGGAGATTGGATCTGGAGTCGAGCTATATAGCTAAACTAAAGGTTACTTGAAGGCCAAGCAACCAAAGATTTACCTTGGAGAAGGAAGATTCATTGCGGGAATATTTCCAAAAGACTTTATGCAAGATTTGGAAATATTCTATAACGGAAGATTTGGGAATATCTCTTCCTTTGGAAGATGGCTAGTGTCAACCACGAAATCTACTTAAGTATTTTAACAAAGTGGTTTCATAACTTGTAAGGTGAGTGAAGCACAAAAGGGCTAAAGGAGATAGAAGTTCTAAGGTCTTGTATTCAACTTTAAGACGTGTGAGGCTAGGGTTTTTTGTTTAAATAGAGACTTGTAAGTTTACTTTAAAAGAGATCTAGTAAATACATATTTATTTGTAGAGAAATTCTCTGTGTTCATCTGGCGTAGTACTTCGTGACATAGTTCTTGACATAGTACTCGTATTACTCTATGTATCAGACCCATCTTGCACTTATAAGTCATATCAAAACGGGTCACCGAAGTCACTAGTGAGATCCTGAAGGCAAGATGGATGATATATCATGAGAGGAGTTTATGCTTGATCCCAAACACTATGAGCATTGGAAAGTGAAGATGAAAGCAATCTTACAAAGCATTGATATAGATGTTTGGGCAGCAGTGGAAGATGGCTATGAAGTTTCCAATGCAGTAGAGAAAGATGGTGGTGTTGTCATCAAACCGATTTCTAAATGGAGAAAGTGTGAGAAGGAGTTGTCAAAGTATAATGCAAAA
This sequence comes from Moricandia moricandioides, assembly GCA_905132885.1. Taxonomy (NCBI): domain Eukaryota; kingdom Viridiplantae; phylum Streptophyta; class Magnoliopsida; order Brassicales; family Brassicaceae; genus Moricandia; species Moricandia moricandioides. The sequence continues at coordinate 60,729 of CAJHQQ010002092.1, forward strand.
GCTTTATCCAATTTTTTTACATCAGTTAGGAAGAAGCAACTCAATCTTATTTAAGGATGCCAAAATGCAAAGGAGGCGTGGGATATTCTACAAACATATTTTGAAGGAACCAAGAAGGTTAAAAGCTCACAGATGAATTTTCTCTCATCAAGATTTGAGAACTTGAAGATGGACGGATATGAATCTATATCAGATTTCAGTTCTCAGCTCAGTGCGTTATCTCATGAGGCTCATATACTCGGTAAAAACTACAAGGATAAGAAATTAGTGAAGAAGTTCTTAAGGTGTTTACCAACAAGATATACAACATATAAGGCAACAATCTATGTCTATCTCAACATAAATGAAATTAGCTTTCATGAAGTTGTGGGTATGGTAAAAGCCCATTAGATGGAGTTTGATGGTGTGGAGAATCATACTGAAGTGGAACTGGCAATTTCTGAAACAACAAATCAACAACCAGAGAGTGAAGACAAGGTGATTCAAATAATTTGTGTGCTTCAGGAAGTACTCCAGGATGTCATTCAAGGACATGAAAAAATTGGTGTGAGCAAAGTCAAGAAGCAGAAGAGTCGTGTGTCATTACAGAGGTGCAATATCATGAATGCAGAGGATATAAACACTTCAAAACAGAGTGTCCAACGGTCAAAAGAAGAGGAATCAAATGCTTTAGGTGCAAAGGAATGGGACACACTCAATTTGAATGTGAACACGATGAGAAGCAGAAGAAAGCAACATCCTCACTAAGATAAGTGAAAATGGATCAGAGAAGGAAGAAGTGCTCAACCTCATTGCATTTGGTGCACTCAAAGATGAATCAAGTATATCATTTGACACAGATCCTGATACATAAGTTGAGATTAACTTTAAGAAAGAGTATCACGTTTTTTTTAAAAATGGTTGAAACTCAAGAATGAAAATATGCAGTTGCTCAAAGGTAATATTATTCTGAAGAAAAGAATCAAGGTCCTTCAGTGAAAGCACGATCTGGTGCAGAGTCCAAAGCAGAGCATGACTCATGAACCTCTTCAGGAGCTGAGCAACTTGGTTGATGAACTTGTTGTTGTAAAAGAGAATAACAAGTCTCTTAAACATGAGGTTAGCAAGCTGAGAGAAATTGCTACAGCCTAACAAGAGAGAGTAATGATGCTAGAACGTGATTTGATTGAGAATCACAAGCATATCAAGATGCTCAACAATGGGTCCAAGAATTTAGATTAGATACTCTCGATGGGACAACCAACCATGGTGAATTGGGGTCTAGGATATCGAGGAGCTGAAGGTACTAGCGAAGTAAATTAGAAGGGTTTGCCACACTTTGTGGGAGGGATCACATCAAAGAGTGGAGACAAGGAATTCTGACATGAAGTACGTTAGGATGTACGACAAGAATTTCGGTACGGAGTTCTACAGCTTGGAGCTGTGAGTAACATGCTGAAGTTGATATGCCAATGCAACAACATCAATGTTAGACAAGAGGCTCTGAATGATAGTTGTGCATATGGTACATGGAAGAAACATGGGTATAACCCAAAGGTTGAACAAGACGTTCATTGAACCCAAGAGGGTTGAAAAGATGGGTATAGCCAAGTGTGGCTTACTTGATAAGTGAAGGAAGAGACACCAAAAGGAGGATGCGGCTCTGTCAGATTTGATCTTGGAGTAGATCAAGGAGCATCACGCCTGGATCCAGGACAAGTAGTTGTTCTTGTTATAAAGGGTAAGGAGATCGAAGTGCATCAGGAAGTAATACAAGGTGATCTTCTGGAGAGTGATGCTAGAATCACTCAAAGACTATAGGGACGAGTGCGGCATGCACTTTGTGTGGAGGAGGGGCTCAAAGGTTATGTTGTTCGAGATGATGACACATGGGTTGAGCAAAGTATTTAAGATAAGTAGGCCGATAGGTATGTCGACGGGTCGTCAGACCATGATCATGTATTGTAATCTATTTGGATGTGGCAAGGGTTGAATCATGATTACACATGAAGAAGCAGACGGGTGTGTTTGTAATGTACATCTTTGCATTTAAGAATTAGTGTTTTATCTTATGATGGAATCAAGCAGGGGAAGAAGTGGTGACGTTCTAGTCCAAATATTGCATAGCTCGTGGGGGAGAAAAGCATGGTGTAATGGATGTTATGGTGCATATAGTGCAGATTTCATAGGGTAGAACATCATATCTACTGTGAAAATCTAGATAATTCCCATCTCCTGAAGGAGAAAAGCATATCTAGTGTGGAAGTTTCCAAGTGAGGAAACATGGTTAGTGTACCAAAAGGGTGTTGTGATTGATCGACATACAAAGCTCAAAGGAAAAGATTGTAGATGCAAGCAGAAGCTGGTAGATGTCAATTGTCTTATCCTAGCTGATGCAGGTGGTTCAGATGTTATCTCAAGAAGTAGGTGCTGCGAAGGAGACATGCTTACATATTTTAGAAGATCATCATGAGTGATGCTTGAATTCTAAAACCCAGTCAAAAGGAGAAAGATTGTAAGTGCAAATTTTGAATGAGTTTTAGAAGTCAACATGAGATGATAAACTTGCGCATCCAAGGTGTTAAGAAGTTCAAGAGCATCATGACGTACGACATGTACTAGGTGAAATTATTAAGTGAAGTACTTAAACGAGAATGAAATTGTAGCTAGAGTGACTAGTTGACGATGAGAGATAAGGGTTGGATGATGTGAGTAAAGATGCAGAGTTCACGTGAGTGGAGATGCAAAGTTCTGATGTACATCTTGTATCAGTTGGAAGTGTAACAAGACCTACAGTGAGACTGAAGAATGACAAGATCGAGCCAGAGATAAGTGGCTGGCTTGGAGATTGGATCTGGAATCGAGTTGGAGCTAAACTGAATGTTACCTGAAGGCTAAGCAATTAAAGCAACCGAGGATTTACTTTTGAGAATGAAGATTCATTGAAGAAATATTTCCAAAAGGCTTTATACAAGAATTGAGAATATCTCTTCCTTGGGAAGATGGCTAGTGTCAGCCACAAAATCTACTGAATATAAGTAGGTTGTGGGAGCTTTGTATCAAGCTCATCACAGAGAAAAAGTATTTTAGCAAAGAGGTTTCATAACTTGTAAGGTGAGTGAAACACAAAGGGATAAAGGAGAGAGAAGTTCTAAGATCTTGTATTCGATTTTTAATCGTGTCAGCCTATGATTTTTTGTTTAAAGAGACTTTTAAAAAATCTAGTTTATTTGTAGAGAAATTTTATGTGTTCATCTAGCGTAGTATTTCATGACATAATTCTTAACGCAATATTTGTACTACTCTCTCTATGAGACTTATCTTGTACTTACATTTTGAACCATACCTATTTTTGTTTAAGGGCGGCAAATGTTCCTTATTTGCTATCCTTTCTTCATAGTTTAGGTCTTGTTTCGTAGGTTATCTTTTCTTGATTACATGTTTACTTTTTTTCTTTTCATTACTTGTTACATATTTCATTCTGTCATTAAATAGTATGAATTTAACATCTTAATTCCAAAATAAAACGGAAACTAAATTAATTTATAAATAATAATTTTCAAATTTTATGTAAAGTTAATTTTAAATTGTAATAAAATTATGTGGACATAAATACTTATAATTTGGGAATAAATGATATAATAAATAAATTTAAATAAGATTAGATGTTCTTTATAGAAATAAAAACTAAATAATACTAATAAAATATTCATTTTTTTTAAATATTAAGATAAAATGTAGATTTTTTTTTAAAATTTTATAGAATTTATTTTGACTAAAAAGTTAATGAAATGATTAAAATTATATAAATTATAGTGATGATATATATAAATGAGCAATTCTCTCAAATAGCCATTTTTTCAGTTTTTGTCAAAAAAAAAAAGTTCCCAAGAAAAAATAACTGAAATAACCTTTTTATTTTAAAAATTTTAATTTTAAACTTCACATCCAAAGTCCACCATATAAATTTAAACCCTAAATTTAAATTAGTTAATCTAAAGGATATAAATGTATATTTACACTATTTAATAATATTTTTTTTGGTCATTTTTTTCTTTCAAAACTATTTATATGACAATATTTTTCTTATAAATTATAGAGAGAAATAAAGTTTATTTCTTATAACTAATGGAATGGAATGATTAAATGTGAATGGCACCAATTGGGCTTTGATGGGTAACAATTCGATAACAAGGCTTTATAGTCAACATTGGATCAAACCGGTGAGGGGAGTCTTGTCATCGTCTTCAACCCAACTGTAAGAGAACCTTCGTCGATTTGATCCGATCCCTCTCCGTCTCCGATCGAATTTCACCTCGGAAGGTAACATAACTATTCAGTAGTTCTATTTGAATATAACTTTGTGGATCTCGATCGTTGTACCATTACATGTGATTTGGTCTCTTTCGTATGAATTGAGATTAGGGTTCGCTTGGTTCTGATTTGAACAAACTCTACCTTCAAAAAAACCAAACCTTTTTTTTTTCTGTCTCGAGCTAGAAATGGTGCTGATTATGTTCTGTTTAATGGACTCTTATACAGGTTAATTGTGAACCCGATCGAATCTTCTCATCATGGTTTGTGCTCACAATACATGTTTTCCTTTAAAGTTTCCCCCTTTAGTTGCCTGGTCTCGCTGCTTCTGTAATATTGTACTCAGGTTTAACACTTGTTTTGGGGATTGATACCACAGAACTATCTTCTTGGAGCTTTCAAGCCCGCTTGTAATGTTTCTATCACCTTTACTGATGGGAAGAATCGTAAACAGGTACACACGCATCACTCTCTTTAGGTTTTATATATTTCACTTCCCCTATGGGACTATATATAAGCAGCCAAGAATGTTTATGTATCCTTATTCCCCGACAGCTTGTCTTATATTCTTACTTCATCTCTGTTGCCTTAGGTTCCCATTAAGAAAGATAATGGACAGACTGTTATGAACCCGCTTTTCCAGAGCCAAGAAACTATTGCTGGGAAGGTAGCTTGGTTTTGTTGTCATCTATAGCCATCAGGAGGTTTTATGGAGTTTGTTTCCTGAACTTTTTTTGCTTTAGGTTATTATTGAGCCATATCAAGGGAAAAAGTGGAGCACAATGGTGTTAAAGTTGAGCTTCTTGGTCAAATAGGTGTGTTATTTCTGTCACTTGTGTCAGTTTTTCTATTTTCTTTCCTTTGTATGCATTAATGATGTTTGTATTTTTTTGGACAGAAATGTACTTTGACAGAGGAAACTTCTACGACTTCACTTCCTTGGGTGAGTCAAAACTTAGGGTTCTATTATGACATGGTTCTGTTCTTTTGCTCAGTGGTCCCTTAGTTATTAGTAATTGATCGATCCTACTATCTTTGTTGTTCATATTTCTGAATATCAGTGCGTGAGCTTGATGTACCTGGAGAGATATATGAAAAGAAGGCATACCCTTTTGAATTTTCTACCGTTGAGATGCCACATGAGACATACAATGGCGTAAATGTGCGACTAAGGTAATTTCATATTTATTTCTGTAACATCTAAAGTTTCTAATGTTGCATATTTTACTATATAACTTTGGTCTCTGTTTATCTTTAGGTATGTCCTCAAAGTAACAGTTACACGTGGCTATGGGGGAAGCATCGTGGAGTATCAGGACTTTGTGGTATATTTCTTCTTGTTTTTCTGTGTCTTTCTGACACATTAGTATTTAAGATAAATGTCGTTCTTCTAATGAATTTGATACAGGTCCGTAACTATTCTCCACTACCTCCAATCAATAACAGCATCAAGGTGAGTCCAGTGTCTCCCATCTCCACTCTCAGTTTCCTGGTTCTTTATCACTTGCTTTTGATACTGAATCTGTTTTCTCTAGAACCTATTCTACCTCTGAAATTACATGATTACTCTTATTCTTCTTCTCTCCATATTCTTATTAGCATAGATATGTTTAATTCCCTTTGGACCCATTACCCATTGTAAATTTGTAACAGATGGAAGTTGGTATTGAGGACTGCCTGCATATCGAGTTTGAGTACAACAAAAGCAAGTAAGACCAACTCACTTCCATTATTTCCACCTCGAATGATAAGGGAAATGAAAAACAATAACTAACTTCCTATGCTCTGGATGCAGGTACCACCTGAAAGATGTTATCCTTGGGAAAATATACTTCCTTCTGGTAAGAATCAAGATAAAGAACATGGATCTTGAGATCAGACGGCGAGAATCAACTGGAGCAGGAGCTAATACTCACGTCGAGACAGAAACACTAGCCAAATTTGAGTTAATGGATGGTGCTCCCGTTAGAGGTAATCCCAAAATATACTTCATCGTATGTTCTCAAACTTACTCTACCCTTTTAGCTAACGAGTAAACATTGAGACATTGCACAGGAGAATCGATACCTGTAAGACTGTTCTTGACACCATACGATCTGACACCAACTCTTACGAACATAAACAACAAATTCAGCGTTAAGTACTATCTGAATCTTGTGCTGGTGGACGAGGAGGATCGCCGTTACTTCAAGCAGCAAGAAATCACGCTGTACAGGCTCAAGGAGGAGACATCTTGATGTTTACACAAAGGGAAGAGAGGAGTGATATATTTTCACAACTTTGTAAAGCCTTTTTCTGTATGCAATTGGTTAAGGACTTGGAGTGATGAAGTTAAATCATTTAGTTTGTTCAACGACCATAATGTTGATTGCTTTGTTTGGTTGGAGTCGTACGACTTTTTTCTCTTCTTTTTTTATTTTTTTTTGGAACACCGACTTTTATTCTTTTCTTTTGTGTTCCCTTCCATAAATTTACGTTGAAGTACAAACCGTTTATTAAAACTAAGCTCTGTACATTAGTTGAGGAGTTTAAATTACTATCATCTCTGTAGTCGACTTTCAAAGGAAGTATCAAAATAAGTACAGTGTTAATATGTTGTAAAACGAATTCCAAAGGATATTTATATTAGCTTAGTCAATGATCTTAAATGTTTCATCTAAGAAAATTGAAGCTTTGTCTTAAATAGAATGGTTCAACTAAAAGGTTGTAGACTAATCCCTGTAGGTGAAAAAAACGAATCCAAAAATTCAGATCAAACCAACCCCAAAAAAATGAATCTTAATCAAATAGTTTATAACACAAATATTCGAATATATTTTGTTTTACAATATTTCAGATTAGGGGTGTTACCCAAAACGATTCGGAATTTAAATGGGTACTAAAAAAAACTAGAAATTAAAAAAAAAACTTAGAAGAAAACATACCAAACGTGACTCCTTTCTGAATAAATACCTAAAAATTCAAAATTTTGAGTGACTACCTAAGATTAGTATCTAAATTTTAGTGATGAATTAGATTGAAGAACCTGTGGATAATATGAAACATATGATGGGACTTGAGTTCAACATACTCTCTTGGTGGAAGGAGCACAAAATCAAGTTTTAGGTTTTGGTAGAAATGGCTAGGAATTTACTTGTAATGCAAGTCTTTTAAGTTGCATCATAAAGTGTTTTGGCACTATCAGTAGAATCTTAGAACCATATAAGAGTTGTCTAACTCACTATAGATAGAGGTTCTGATGTGTATTAAACAATAGATGAAAACTCACATCAAGTTTTGTGAAAGTGTTCCCACGAATGAACAGATTCAAGCCAAAGTTAAAATGTTAGATAAATGTATCTTATTATTTAGCTTAATTGTTCTTCCATTGTACTTTATTATGACTTTTATATCTTTGTGTGTCTTTATCAAAAGTTGAGATTACAAGAGTTGGAGACTATGGTTTCAAGATTTGCACTGAAATTTGGAGGTTTTGGTTTTTGATTGAGTTTGAAAACTTGTTCGTCTGAGATTTTATGTTGACAATTGAATTTTAAGTGTATAATGAATAAATTTGCTTTTAAATGTACATGATTTGTTTTAACTTTAAGTTCAAGTAATGTTTCATTCTTTTAAGGTTCTTGTTATAACTTATATAACCACCAATACCCAATACAAATAATTGATCTATGCATAGGCATCATTGTAGTAAAGGTCGTAATGTGAGAGGAATCATACCTTAAAGCAGATATGGGGGCTCATAAGCGTCTATACCACAAAATATTTTGTGATGAAATACAAAGACATATATGGTAGAATCATAATTTAAATCATGTCACCAGTTCTTTTTGATGCAATTTTTTACACTTGTTAAGTTTTTGGGCTAACATGAGCATTTTCAAATTACATGCAAGTATTTGGATAGCCGAATTACGAATTAGAATCAGAACCGAATTGGAAATGGGCTCAATCAGATTTGTTGTAGTTTAATATATTTAAATCAAATACATGGAAGCGCGAAACAAATCCAAATTGCACTTTAAGAATATCCAAACATGACTGAATTTCATAACTCAAAAACATCCAAAACCCGATTGAGCCCGAAACAACAAGATTGGATACTGAATGCACATGCCTACTTTGTATTATTAAAGTTGTTGTAGAGTTATGTACATAACAAATAAGGGAAAAATAAAATAACTAAGAGAAGAACAAAGAATTTTACTTAACTCTAACAACTTCAGAAAACAGGACAACCCTGCGTTATTACACCTTTAGCAGTAGGACAAAGATGCGAGGCTACAATTTGTGCTATCATCAGCGTTTCCCCACCACGCCAATCCAACTCCATTGCGTCCTAACGCTAGAAAAATTAGTATTGTCATAAACGCGGTTCCAGCGTCTAAACCTCCCGACAAAACGTAGTTGTACTTTGTCCACCACTCTCTCTTGTACTTAAACACAAAGAGTCCGAAAATAAATCCCAACGATGCACCAACTAGTGAAAATTAACCGCCATAGCCGGTGGCATCATCGAGGTTGCTCCTAAAATAACCGGGAAATGTATTTGTGAGATCCATTTCCGAGCTGGAAACGCTTTAGTCGCTAGCCAGACGAAGAAAGGAGTGATTGCGCCTACGAGGAAGAACCAGTTTATGGCTGAGTATTCTCCCAAGTCACCGAACATTCTACGTGGTCCGACAAGTCCCCATATCACAGATGCATCGAAGAAGACACGATCCATTGGGCATGTCCATTGACTGTCGGGAGGAAGCAAAGATTTGTCACATAAATGAGGAATGTCTACCATTAACCACCAAGCAGTTCCTGTGTATACTAGCACAGCCACAAGCGTCCCAACCACCTGAAAAATAAATATTGTGTTACTAATTATAGTAATGATAGAGATTAAGTGATAATTAGTGACCTGTGCCATGTACATGCTTCTAGGAGGGATCTTCATGTAGAGACCGAGTTTGAAGTCTTGGATGAATGTTAGAGCCTGAGTCATGCTGATGTATCCATACACTTTGAAGCACATGTTCGCAACCGGACGTTCTGGATATATGTACCCGATTACGTATTCTGTGATGACGTTCAAAACCCGGTGCCTAAACCAATAGAAAACTTATTAATACTTGTTACTTACAAAATAAATAGATTTTCTTTCAAATTTATTTGTTTTTACAAGTTTTTCCAGATGGTTACATTTCAAGAAAACTCAAAAGACATTAAACCCTAAATATTGTTTCTCAATTTTTATGTAGTTTTTAGTAGGTACCTGATTAGTTGTAGCGACGATAACACCAATAAGTGGAGTGAAGAAGACAGCAATGGCACAAGCTAGCAACACTCCCCACCAAGGTAGCTGCACTGTTGCATTGTAGTACACAGAGATGAACACGGTGAGGGCAATGTTGAGTACAAGGATCACTAAAAACCACCACATGGGAACTTCTCTATAGTTTTCTTCATGATCCTTGTGTGTATATCCATTTTCTTATTCCTCTTGAAAGCTCCTCTTGTTTGCTTCCATAGATCCCTAAAATACAAAATTGATTTATATATATAAGGAGATGAGTTAGAAACTATTTACCAAAAGACTGGTCCTTGGTCTCTGTGAAACTACCTCGTTAACTAAAATCAAAAGTAAAAAATTGATTACTTACCTTCCGTTGAAGAGTAAAACATGGACAATGGTTGCGGACAAAGTGGCAAACCCAAGACCATATGTTACCGCAAAGAAAGTGCTCATATGGATTGGACCAGCCTTTGCATAGATGTCTCGGTCGAGATGGAACTTGTTATCAATGATACTCAAAACATCATAAGACGAACCATTACCCATGAAAAGCCCACTTGAGAATATAGGATATGTTTTGGCATGGTAAATATTAAGCCAATAGCAAATCGGAGTGGCGACATACATTATTATCACAAAACCAATGGTTACGTTGACGGTAGCGAAGATCGGGCTAGCGAGTGGGCTGCCTAGGTAAGAGCCAATTGTAGCCCAATCAATACCAATTGCGCCTATACAAGACCTTGTTCACCTGAACCGAGTTGGTTTGCCAAAACCGATTTTGGTCTAAGCCAACACACCCATGAGATGGAAGTTATCATAGTGATTAGATAGCCAGGGAGAATGTAGTATGCGAAGCTGGTAACAAGGACTAGGATGAAGAATTGGATTCGAGTCATGACTCCTTTTTTCTTCTTTCCTTCTCGTGCAAAGCACTGCAGTAGTTAGTGAACTAATTAAGTAGTTGAAGACTAATCATGAAGATAAGATTTGAAAAAAAAATGTAGATAAGATTTGTATAGATGTTCATAAGTAGTATTACCCAAATAAAGACACTTGGACTAGATTGCTTGGCCACCACATTTCACCTGGCTCAACAAGGTGCTTTCGGAATAAACCAGCCCACCCAAATCCGAGAAACTACAAAAGTATTTTCATAGGTGAAAAAGATAGAATTTTTTAACCGAACTGGTAAAAAAGTTCTAATTTTTAAAAAATCGTCTCAAAAATGTACAAGTAATCAGAGCACAAATTTCAAGCCAACGCCAACTATATCCTTAAATTGGACAAAAACTGAGTTTTAATAACTTAGAAGTTTAAGTAACAAATTTTTTTAGTTTAGCTATGTTTAAAATGATTCTCTATCTATCCATGTACAACATTCGACCTACTTATTAGAATATAAATTCCTACTTGAACGAAACTGAAAAAAAAACTAGCTACATATTATACGTGAAAACATTCTTCTAGAGAAAAACTAAACATTATAAATATTTTAGACTAATATCAAAGATGAGTGTTCTAACGTAAGAACAAAAAACATATAATAACTTTCGAGTTTTAAAAACAACCGTAGTGTATATGTAAAATTTTTAACCAAATTCAAAAGTAAATATTCTTTCTACAAATCGAAGAAGTATTACTATATTGCATGTTAAAATTAGGGCACAGACGTGTATCATTACCTGAGTAGTGATCATGATAAGAAAAGCAGGTAGAAACGGAAGAGATCTCTTATAATAAAGCTTAATAGCACTAAGTATATGAGTCGCATAAACCGTTCCTGCTCCCCGAATTAGCGAAAAATTGTGATCATAACATGTTCCTTGACATTAAACGGACCAGGATTCATGTTGAACTCCCACTTTGATCCCTCCAAGTACTTCTTATTTGGAAGCACTCGAGCCATGAGATGACCGAGCGGCACGACCGCGATCTGAGCCGAGATTGCTGTAATGGTCAAAGGCATCTGTCTGTACCAGAAAAACTGGTTCACGAACGATAGTATGATACACGCGCCAAGACCTAGCACCCACATTCTCAAAGTGAGAACCGGTAACGTTGGATCGTCCGTTTTTGGAAACGGTTAGCTCGACCTCCTCCACCGCGCACCGGTCTAGCTCATCCACGGCCTCTTCTATTTCCATGGCTCCGGTCGAGTGTTCTACAATCTCGGCCATTGAAAAAAAATATCTGAGAGCTGTTTTTGCTTTTAGGTGTGGGGTGTGGTGTGAATCTTTATAAGGTTTTAATGGTGAAACAAGAACTTGATTCTGTAGAGATTCTCGTTATTAAATCTTTCTACTAATCATTCTTCTTATCCGTATAGTTCTGCTAACAGATATACTCAAATGTTAACATGATTTTTTGTCGAAAAAGTATTTTAAACAGAATTGTAAACAAATCAGCGAAATACATGCCTTCTCTAGAGGGTCTTACAGTTGAACCAATAAATAAATTTCATTTTTAATCAAAAATAGTAATTTAAAATCTCGAGAGTGTTTAAAAGCTCATTTACCGATCAGTCTTATCTATGTTTTGAAAAGTTGTTAAGACTCTCGCTATCCACATATGTTGGCAGCCATGT
>CAJHQQ010002093.1:0-72885 GCA_905132885.1 Moricandia moricandioides
ATCAAACTCCCGGTGCTGGCGAAAAATGTAACAAAAATCATTGATTTCGCGGTCGTCGACTTCCCTGCCATTTACAACGTGATCATGGGAACTCCCTGGATAAATGCCATGAAGGCGGTCCCGTCAACCTACCAATTAGGTATCAAATTCGTCCAAGACCATTTTGGGATGGGCTCGCGACTGGTGATATCACAGCACCTTGCGAAATCGCTTCGGGGTGAAAGAGGTCCAAAAAATGAACCAGTCCGAAGAAGATCCCGCACAGCAATCACGTCTTCCGGGAACGGCGGTAATGGGTTGGTCTCTGAAAAAAGTAAAGGACTAAAGTGTTAGATATCGTCGGAACAGAAACTTGTGTATACCTGATCAGTCATAGCGACCCCATTGACTGCGGAATTCAGGAATGCAGCTCTCTTCGACCGAAGCACTATCGATATGGACGAAGAAGAAGCACTCCTTTACAATCGACATGTATGGGCAAGGCGCAAAGCGATACTTCCCGCATGCTAGCGTCAACAGCTTCAAAAGGACCTCGAAATGGTCGACAGTAAGAGACACCCCGTTCTCGTAACTCAAAACCAGAATTCCTAAGAGGTGCTGAAGACCCGTAAGATTAATCTGCCCAATCGTCAGCTTAAAACGGTTCAAGGTCTGAAAAAAAATCTCCGCGATTGGAAACCATAGACAGCAACGCATAATGTGCGCCTCGTAACAAGTGAAATAGCCCACCGGGGGGTCGTCGTCCCTCTCGCCCGTTGTGGAATCCGAAACTTCACGCTTTCTGGCACATAACCAAACTCTCAAACAGTTTCTAGGAATGGATACAAACTCTTGCTCGGTAGGTTTTGGTCCCATCTGCGGGGAGGCCTGCTAGGGAACTGCACTTCGAGGGGAGAAGTCAAACTGTCACACAAAGCAACCCAATAGTCCTCGGCCTCGACAGGGTCGACTGAGTGCGGAAATAAACTCAGGTTTTGGAACGACCTCCTCGTCTTCATGGATATCATCACAATTAGTTTAACGAGGCTCGGCTCTCTTGGAACCTCTCCTTTTGGAAGACATTGCATTAAGAGTGAAACTAAAAAAAAACAATGGGAGAAGAAAGAAAGAGAGTAATTCTACCATGGATAAATTCTCTTTGGAAAAAGTGTGCAAGCAATAAAAAATCTTCAACACTTACTCCACCTTCTTATAAGCAAGAAGTTTTACTAGTCATCCTCGACTTTTGGCCGATAATACCGTCTAACTCGAATGACCAGCTTAACCGCCCGCTAGGGCCTCACGCCAAAAGCTTGTGACCTAATGAGCTGGGGGGCTAACTGTTGGGGTCAAAATCAGTCACAACGAAATCAACGGCTTCAAGTCCTTGGAACATGCTTTATTACAAAGTTCTCGGTTCATGAAACTTCAATCCCCAAAGGGGTAAGTCATCATATGGAAAAGTCCCAAACTTGGCGTACTACGGCGACCCACACTCTCAAGACCCGTGTCCCCATATGTCGACAAGCACTCGGGAAGCACGGGTCACCATATGGCAACCCACACCCTCAAGACCGGGTCGCCATATGGCGACCGGCACTCGGGAAGCACGAGTCACCATATGGCGACCCACACCCTACAAGACCCAGGTCGCCATATGGCGACCAACACTCGGGAAGCACACGTCGCCATATGCCGACCTACATTCTCAAGACCCGGGTCGCCATATGGCGACCTGCATTCGAGAGGCACGGGTTGCCATATGGCAACCCACACACACTGAACCCGGGTCACCTTATGGGGACCCACACACACAAAGCATGGTTCGCCATATGACGACCGAGAGCCACACAGTCTGTGAAGAACCCTAAGATTGGATCACTTGACCGGTACGGTTGATATGAACTAAGAATGGAGAACTGATGGATTGAAGGGTCACACAGTAGTTGCAGAAAGGATACTGATATTCCCGGGGTGCCCTATTCGTTGGCCTGATGTGATGCACATGTCCAACGAAGAAGCAAACTCGTTTCGTTGCTTGATATGACTCACAAGACCAACAGAAAGAGGTGTTTACTCGGAGCTTAACCACACGCAAGAAAACTTGTGATGTTCTATGCAAAGAACACAGAATAAAAAATCAAGAAAATTTAAAGGAATCGATTCTTTATTCAGAAATGAGATTACATATTTAAGAGTTTGTGGTCAAAGAATGCAACAAAAATTACATAGATAATGAAAACATTGACTAGAAGTTGGATTGTCAGTCAATGGTGTGCAAAAACCATGAAGACTGGTCGACTGACCCTTCGGCTACTATAGTCCAGATTCGATGAACCGTGATACTCGACCAACGGTAAGGAGAAGTGATGCGCCCCTGGTTCGAGTACCGACCTGCTTGGATCATGGACACGGCCCAAGATGGCCATCTTGTCAACCAGCTCAACCAAACCGAGGTTTACCCATCTGACCGAGACATGTACACTGACCAAGCCGTGTTACACTGACCAATCCGTGTACACTGACCGAGACGTGTACACTGACCAAGACGTGTACACTGACCGAGCCGTGTACAGAATCGACCCGCGTTCACCCGGAAATGACCTAAGTCTGGAACCACGACCTAATGACCGAAGTGATCAACCTTCAGCCATTCTTTCCTGACCCATTCGACAATCTAAGACAAATAGTCGAGCCAGAACTCAGATCAACGAGTGGAACCAGACTTAGGACACAACACTTCACATATGGCCCGTTTAGTGCGTACAACATGCCCCGATGTTCATGAACATGACCTTTCCGACCAGATTGCTGATTTCATGATGATCGATCATTCTAAACTCTCTAAGGCAAGGATACTTAAGCTTTCTGAAGATTTGGTTCGACTAAAGATGAGTTCCGTTCGTGAAAGTTCATTCATCACCGACAGCTCACAGTGTGTCCTGCTCCTTACTGCGATAGACCCGATCAACACAGCTAGGTTCGATGAATCTGGACAAAAGTAGACCAAGGGTCAATCGACCAGCCTTCCTTGTTTTCCACACACTTTGACTGAATTTCAACATTCTCAGTCAAAGTTCTGATTTTTATGTATTATTTTCAGCATTTTTCATTAAGTCTTTTTGACTCAAAAACACTATAAATATGTACCCCCTTTCTCATTATAATACAATCGTTTTTCTTCTTATAATTTTGATTTTATCTCTTTTTCAGTTCTTTGTTTAGAGCTTTCTGTTTCTTGGTGAGGTTATCGCCTAGCAAACAAACCTTTGATCGTTGGAATTGTGCGTCGCATCAAGCAACGTCGAACCTCTGGTAGTATCAAGAGTGATTCCGCCCCTCTTGTGTCACCCTCGATCCATTATTTCTCCCTTGTGAGATCATATCCGTTTCAGACCGTTTGAGTGTTCGTGTCCAATCCTAGGACGTATCAAGTGTTATCAGAGCCACTCAATAGGTATCATCTATCCATTCTTCTCATCTTCCATTTAAATTTCTTCAAACACTTCTTCTTCTATTTATCTCGAATATGAGCTCCTCATTACCATCCACTATATAAAAAAGAAAAAAAAAGATCAGTTTCAAAGTTATCAAAAAAAGTCTAAAATAATCCGCAAAAAAAGGCACTCTGTAGTCAAAAAAAAAAAAAAAATAAAAAAAAAAATAAAAAAAAAAAAAAAAAAAAAAAAAAAAAAAAAAAAAAAAAAAATAAAAAAAAATTCACAAAAAAAAAATAAATCATATACATTTTGTAAAAAAAAAAAAAAAAAAAAAAACAAAAAAAAAAAAAAAAAAAAAAAAAAAAAAAAAAAAAAAAAAAATAAAAAATAAAAAAAATTAAAAAAAAAAAAAAAAAAATGTAAAATGTCGAAAAAAAAAAAATAAAAAATAAAAAAAACAATATAAATAAAAATTCAAAAAAAAAAAAAACAAATTCCCTAATTTTAATACTTGAGAAGACCAAACATCTTTATCCTGAAAATTCTCAACATAATAGGTTAGCAGATAAAAATCCTCACTCTCTCAGGTGTTTAATCTCCCCCACTCGAGTGTTTCACTCGGAATTTAGATGGTCACTCAAGAATTTCTTCTCAAAGTTCTAAGAAAGACAATCCAAGTTTCCAATGGGTTCTCCAAGCAAACAAACAATGAAATGAGATATGAAGATAAGAAAATTTGGTTTTGGGAATCTGCTTTAACCTCCTCAAAGGCCGGATTTCTCCTCGGCCAGCATACTTTCTCTTCCACCACCAAACCACAAATCAATTTTTTTGATAACTTTGAAACTTTTCTTTTTTTGATCTTTTTTTTTTATATATAGTGGATGGTAATGAGGAGCCCAGATTCGAGATAAATAGAAGAAAAAGTGTTTGAAGAAATTTAAATGGAAGATGAGAAGAATAGATAGATGATACCGATTGAAAGGCTCTGATAACACTTCATACGTCCTAGGAATGGACAGGATCACTCAAACGGTCTGAAACGGATATGATCTCGCAATGGAGAAATAATGGATCGAGGGATGACACAAGAGGGGCGGAATCACTCTTGATACTACCAGAGGTTCGACGTTGCTTGATGTGACGCACAAGTCCAACGATCGAAGGTTTGTTTGCTAGGCGATAACCTCACCAAGAAACATAAAGTTCTAAACAAAGAACTGCAATAGAGATAAACTCAAAATTATAAGAAGAAAAACGATTGTATTACAATGAGAAAGGGGGTACATATTTATAGTGTTTTTGAGTCAAAAATACTTAATGAAAAATGCTGAAAATAATACATAAAAATCAGAACTTTGACTGAGAATGTTGAAAGTCAGTCAAAGTGTGTGGAAAACAAGGAAGGCTGGTCGATTGACCCGTGGTCTACTTTTGTCCATATTCATCAAACCTAGCTGTGTTGATCGGGTCTATCGCAGTAAGGAGCAGGACGCACTGTGAGCTGTCCGCGTGGGTGATCAATGAACTTTCATGAACGGAACTCATCTTTAGTCGACCCAAATCTTCAGAAAGCTTAAGTATCCTTGCCTTAGAGAGTTTAGAATGATTGATCATCATGAAATCAGCAATCTGGTCGGAAATGTCATGTTCATGAACATCGGGGCATGCTGTACACACTAAACGGGCCAGAAGTGAAGTGTTGTGTCCTAAGTCCGGTTCCACTCGTCGATCTTGAGTTCTGGCTCGACAGTTTGTCTTAAATTGTCGAATGGGTCAAGAAAGAATGGCTGAAGGTTGATCACTTCGGTCATTAGGTCGTGGTTCCAGCCTTAGGTCATTTCCGGGTGAACGCGGGTCGATTCTGTACACGGCTTGGTCAGTGTACACGTCTCGGTCAGTGTACACGTCTCGGTCAGTGTACACGTCTTGGTCAGTGTACACGGATTGGTCAGTGAACACGGCTTGGTCAGTGTACACGTCTAGGTCAGATGGGTGAACCTCAGTTTGGTTGAGTTGGTTGACAAGATGGCCATCTTGGGCCGTGTCCATGATCCAAGCAGGTCGGTGCTCGAACCGGGGCGCATCATTTCTCCTTACCGTTGGTCGAGTATCAAGGTTCATCGAATCTGGACTAGAGTAGCCGAAGGGTCAGTCGACCAGTCTTCATTGTTTTTGCACACCATTGACTGACCATCCAACTTCTAGTCAATGTTTTCATTATCTATGTAATTTTTATTGCTTTCTTTGACCACAAACTCTTAAATATGTAATCTAATTTCTAAATAAAGCAATCGATTTCCTTTGTTCTTTGCCTAGAACATCACAAGTTTTCTTGGTGTGGTTAGCTCCGAGTAAACACCTCTTTCTTGTTGGTCTTGTGAGTCATATGAAGCAACGAAACGAGTTTGCTTCTTCGTTGGACCTGTGCATCACATCAGGCAACGAATAGGCACCCCGGGAATATCCGTATCCTTCCGCAACTACTTTGTGACCCTTCAGTCCATCATTTCTCCATTCGGAGTTCATATCAATCGTACCGGTCAAGTGATCCGATCTTAGGGTTCTTCACAGACTGTGTGGGTCTCGGTTGCCATATGGCGAACCATGCTTTGTGTGTGCGAGTTGCCATAAGTCGACCCGGGTTCAGTGGGTGTGGGTCGCCATATGGCAACCCGTGCCTCTCGAGTGCAGGTCGCCATATGACGACCCGGGTCTTGAGAGTGTAGGTCGGCATATGGCGACGTGTGCTTCCCGAGTGCTGGTCGCCATATGTTGACCTGGGTCTTGAGGGTGTGGGTCGCCATATGGTGACCCGTGCTTCCCGAGTGCCGGTCGCCATATGGCGACCCGGGTCTTGAGGGTGTGGGTTGCCATATGGCGACCCGTGCTTCCCGAGTGCCTATCGCCATATGGGGACACGGGTCTTGAGAATGTGGGTCGCCATATGGCGACCCGTACGCCAAGTTTGGGACTTTTCCATATGATGACTTACCCTTTGGGGATTGAAAGTTTCATGAACCGAGAACTTTGTAATAAGCATGTTCCAAGGATTTGAGCCGTTGATTTCGTCGTGACCAATTTTGACCCCAACAGTTAGCCTCCCAGCTCATTAGGTCACAATCTTTTGGCATGAGGCCCTAGCGGGCGGTTAAGCTGGTCGTTCGAGTTAGACGGTATTATCGGCCAAAAGTCTGAGGACAAATAGTAAAACTTCTTGCTTATAAGAAGGTGGAGTAAGTGTTGAAGATTTTTTATTGCTTGCACACTTTTTCCAAAGAGAATTTATCCATGGTAGAATTACTCTCTTTCTTTCTTCTCCCATTGTTTTTTTTTAATTTCACTCTTAATGCAATGTCTTCCAAAAGGAGAGGTTCCAAGAGAGCCGATCCTCGTTAAAATAATTGTGATGATAACCATGAAGATGAGGAGGTCGTTCCAAAACTTGAGTTTATTTTGCACTCAGTCGACCCTGTCGAGGTCGAGGACTATTGGGTTGCTTTGTGTGACAGTTTGACTCCTCCCCTCGAAGCGCAGTTCCCTAGTAGGCCTCCCAGCAGATGGGACCGAAACCTACCGAGCAAGAGTTCGTATCCATTCCTTGAAACTGTTTGAGAGTTTGGCTATGTGCCAAAAAGCGTGGAGTTCCGGATTCCACGACGAGGCGAGAGGGACGACGACCCCCCGGTGGGCTATTTCACTTGTTAGGAGGCGCACATTGTTCGTTGCCGTCTATGATTTCCAATCGCGGAGATTTTTTTCAGACCTTGAACCGTTTTAAGCTGTCGATTGGGCAGATTAACCTTATGGGTTTTCAGCACCTCTTAGGAATTCTGGTTTTGAGTTACGAGCACGGGGTGTCTCTTACTGTCGACCATTTCGAGGTCCTTTTGCAGCCGTTGACGCTAGCATGCGGGAAGTATCGGTTTGAGCCTTGCCCATACATGTCGATTGTAAAGGAGTGCTTCTTCTTTGTCCATATCGATAGTGCTTCGGTCGAAGAGAGCTGCATTCCTGAATTCCGCAGTCAATGGGGTCGCTATGGTACTGATTAGGTATAAGCAAGTTTCTGTTCCGACGATATCTAACACTTTAGTCCTTTAGTTTTTGGAGAGACCAACCCATTACCGCCGTTCCCGGAAGACGTGATTGCTGTGCGGGATCTTCTTTGGACCGGTTTGTTTTTTTGGACCTCTCTCACCCCGAAGCGAGTTCGCAAGGCGCTGCGATATCACCAGTCGCGAGCCCATCCCAAAATGGTCTTGGACGAATTTGATGCCTAATTGGTAGGTTGACGGGACCGCCTTCATGGCATTTATCCAGGGAGTTCCCATGATCACGTTGTAAATGGCAGGGAAGTCGACGACCGCGAAATCAATGATTTTTGTTACATCTTTTGCCAGCACCGGGAGTTTGATCGATCTGAGGGTCATTTCGGTTAGTGGTTCCGAGAGGAAGGGCAGCTCGGGTTCGCGCATTTAGGGTTTTAACCTTCTTAACGAGAGATCTCATGACCTTATCCTACTCTTCCGCCCTTTTTCGTCGGCGGAGATCAGTTTTTTCATCTCCTCGACTGCCGCGGTGTTGGGCTCAGCTTTAATCGCGGGTGTGATGGTCACAGGAGTGTTTTCAACGTTGTCGCGGCTAGCGTCATCGCGATGTTATTGGTTGTTGATATCGTCAGCTGACATGTTTGATTGGGCATTTTTGTGGTTGCGAGAAAGATTGATCCGTAAGTCCCCCTCCTTCTAGCGCCAAACTGTGGGAACCACAATCCGCACCGTCGATTTCCTTAAACTTAGGAAGTCAGGAAACCCTAACTTTCCCAGGAGATCCTGGAAAAATCTGCTTTAAACCAAACGCCACGCAACCAAACAAATTTGAGAAAGAAACTATGATAAAAATATGATAAGATAAATTCGAGAAGAAAGAGAGCAAAGAGGTTCTTGTTTCGTAATTGCGTAAGAGCTTTCGTACAAGAAGGTAATGAGCCTTGCTTACAAAATCTGTTGACGAAATCCTTAGTTCTAGCAACCTGACTACGAAAACCTAATCGAAACGCAGCTCGATAACAAAACAAAAGTAAAATCCTATTGTTCTAAGTTTGATGTGAATGGTAAAAAAGTTCTTTTTCTGAGTCTCTTGTCTCGTTTCTCTTATATACTCCTCTCCAAGGCGGTTTGGCGTTTCTTTTTCTGCCCCTGGTCGAGTTTATCGCTTCGAGATATTCCCTTTTTATCTCGATCTTCGTCATTATCTTGGAAACTTGACATTTACCTTCCGATTTCATGCGATTCATCTTCTTCTGCAAGTAAAGATGCATTGTCATAACATTACTGGGTTCAATTTCGTATGAAATCGCAAGTGAGTGTTTAGCCGGGTTTTAGACCTCTTTGGGCCGTATTTCGGCTAAAACGTTTTTACGATTTCTTCGAAAGAATGTTTTAGTGATACGGCGTCGCTTTAGATAGAAAGTTCTCACTTCTCGTATAGTTTAGAAAATCCGTCAACCGTTGCCATTTATACGATAACCATAATCCTTATTCGGGAAAATGAACCTTTCGTGCTTTTTATCGTAAAGTTTCAACGGTGACTGCGATTGAGACAAAATGAAGAGCATTTTGATCGAGTTTCGAAAGAGAAGCCAATGGATATGGTCTCACTCGCCATATGGCGACTTGGGAGCTGTATTTGGCGACATGGGGTTCGTTTGCTGACTTTTACTAGTTTTGATCGTAAAATCTCAGCGGTAACTCCAATTGAGACGAAACAAAAAGCATTTTGAACATGACTCGAAGAAGACTACAAAGGGTAGACACAGCTCGCCATATGGCGACCCAGACTTGGAGAGCCTAGGTCTCCATATGGTGACCTGGACTTGGAGAGTCTAGGTTGCCATATGGCGACCTAGACTGTGTGGGTCAAGGTTGCTATATGGCGACCCATGCTTTGTGTGTGCGGGTCGCCATATGGCGACCCGGGTTAAGTGTGTGCGGGTCGCCATATGGCAACCCGTGCCTCTCGAGTGCAGGTCGCCATATGGCGACCCGGGTCTTGAGAGTGTGGGTCGCCATATGGCGACCCGTGCTTCCCGAGTGTCGGTCACCATATGGTGACCCGGGTCTTGAGGGTGTGGGTCGCCATATGGCGACCCGTGCTTCCCGAGTGTCGGTCGCCATATGGCGACCCGAGTCTTGAGAGTGTGGGTCACCATATGGCAACACAAACACCAAGATTGGGACTTTGATGGATGATGAATTACCCCATGCGGCCTGAAAGTTTCATGAACCGAGAATTTCGGAAGGAGCATGTTCCAAGGACTTGAGCTGTTGATTTCGTTGTGACCGATTTTGACCCCAACATTGACCAGTAAAGACCTTAAAACATAGCCTAGACACAAATAATAGACCCTATATAAAGCCTATGACATGGCCTAAAACTTGTAATAAATAGGCTATATCAACTCTCCCAGACTTAGAGGTACAAAACTGGTTCACCCCTGTAATTGTGTCGAACGATGCAGGATGCCTGTCGCCGATCGATGTTTAATGTTTGGGAATGTATAGATAATTGTGGATTGGCACGCTCTTCTGTTCCTTGTTGTCGATTGATGCTTGTACTCGTTCGTCGATCGATGGCTGTTTGCCAAATAAATTTCCTGATCTAGTAGCCATAACAAGGGCATCTGCTACATCCTCCTAAGGTATGTTCAAAATTCTTCTATATAAGCTTGTGCACGTCCTTCTGTATATCTGAAAATTCCAAACTCATCTAGTCTGAGATAACCATCACATGTATCTTATGCTCTTGGTTCTTGTTCTGATGTGCGTCTGATATTGTTTGAAGGCAATGTGATGTTGTCGATTGACGCTTGATTATCCACTTTCCCGTTCATTACCCAACCAGCTTCTTCCATTGCTAGGCCGTGATACTCAATCAGCTCTTCCTCTCTGTAATCTGCATCGTAGTCTTCGTAAGCTTCACTGTATCCTTGGTATGCCTGATGGGTGTCGATAGATGGTGTATGGTGACCGTCGATCAATGCTCGATAATCAGACTGGTTGCCGAAAAGATTTCCATCTCCATTAGCCATTGCAAGTATATCTGCCACATCTTCTCACGTGACATGCACAATTCTGCCATCCATAGCTCTTTCTTGACCGTCTAGATCTCTCATAATACCGAACTCATTTGGTTGTAGATAACCATACTCCCTTTCGCGTTCTTTAGCTGAATCCAGTTGATTCCGATTTAATACCAGTATCGATCGATGGTGAATGGTTACCATCGATCAACGTCGATTTCCCGAGTTCATTGGAAACATGAAAAACACCAGCCTCTTTCATAGGAGTACCTTGGTATTTGATTATTTCTTCTTATTTGTACTCTTCATCGTGCTCGAGGTAGTTGGGTTGTAATCGAGATCTGCGTGGTAAGTGTCGATTGGTTCTGAATGGTGGGTGTCGATCGATAATAAGGCATGGGCTTCGATCGATTGTTCAGGCTGGGTGTCGATCGATAAGAAGGCGTGGCCGTTAGCTTCAGGTTGAGCTACTGCAAAGTTTGCTTCTGCTTCTGCTTCTGTATCAGGGATTACAGCCCCCTGATCATCTATATTTTGACCTTCTGCATTACGCAAGTGACCGTTGAGGTCACGCAAGTGTCCATTCTCATTCTGAACCAATACAATAGTCGCAACCATCTGAACTCGTCTGCTGATGTCGATCGATGTGTGTAGGCGTTCATCAATCGATGAGGTGTGGTCGATGTCGGTCGATGCTCGAGTTCTGATGTTGGTCGATGCTATCCGTAAATAAGTGTCGTTTGACGCTGAGTAGATGTCGTTGATCTATGATTGTCGTCTTTTTTTAGGATCGTATGTTCGAGTTTCTCTGGGTCTAAGAATAGTAGTTCTTGTCCTTTATTGCTTCTGATACTCTTTTGCATGTACCTGAAAAATAAAGAAAATAAAAATTTAGTAACTTGAAAGTAAAAACAAACCTAGACTAAATCCTAGAAATCAAATCTAATGGCAATCAAATCTCTTTGGCAACAGCGCCAAATCTGACATGGTGTTTTTATTTTCCTAGCAGGGTATGAATATCCTAAACAATTAACTATAAAATTAACCTAATCTTAACACACAAATAACTCTTGCCAAGAGAGATCAGATGTATTACTAGGGATCGAATCCACAGAGAGCAATGACACACAATAGATTTCTTATTTCTAAAGACTAAGCTAGGTGGAGTAGCAATTAATCAGTTCAAGGAAATATTCCTTATCAAGAAGTACAGATGAAATATGAAAATATGATAATAGTACAGATATAAAAATATGTTATTAAACTAACTAACTCAAATGTAAATATGCTAGACCTAGGGTTTTAGGCTTAATGGATTATAGGGAATAGGAAACACGAAAATGTAAAAATTCTAAAACTCAAATATTAACTATTATGATCCTTTTAACTCCAACTCTCGCATGCGAGTAAAAGGAAAGACCATCGATCGACGGCTAAGGCCTTTTGTCGATCGATGGTGAAATCAGAAGGAAGTGTGAACGAGATTTGATATGTTCACCAAGCTAATAAGACCAGCTCTCGCATGCGCCTAAAAACCTAGTTTAATACAGTCTGTTATGGAAAGAACCTACTCTCGTAGTCGTCCATGTCCTACTTTCGAGATCCTATTTAGCTACTCTATAATGCAAGCATTAAGCACAACTCAATTGATGGATATTAACTTAACCCAGCAATCCTACTTTTGGGATAATCCATGATTGCCATCATTCAACCCTCAATTGAGTTGATGACTGCTCAGACATAATTAAAGTAAGAACAATAGTCTAAATATAATGCATTGATAAAATATTGGGATTCCAATACAAATCTCCCTAAAGAGTTATGAATCTTCTTCCCTAGAAACCTTAAAACTATAATAGAAAACTAAACTCTCTCAAACTATCCATACTATCCACACTCTCCACACACTTTTTTGTGTAATACATAAAGTATAAATATAAAAACCTAAAATCTAGGTCAAAAATTGTCCAGAGTATCTTCGTCATTTGTCTCTAACTTGGATTTGAGATCGGAAAAGAGAGTCAAAGACTGCTTGAAATTTTCGAGAGGGAAGCGGATGGGGGCCGGCGATGCGTCCCGGTCGGATGCGGAACGGAGCAATATGGGCTGTAGCCCTCGACCAAATTGGCTATACCCGAAATTGTGCTTATATTGCCGCTTTATAATTCATTCATATAAAATTCAAGCAAACAAGGAAATGAATTATGTAGGAAACCCGCAAACCATGGAATGTAGGAAACCCGCAAACGCTGAGCTTTTACCCTTTTGTTCCACACGAGATTTTTATTCTCGTTGAGCTCATCTTAGGACATCTGCGTTATCTTTTAACAGATGTGCTGTAGGAAACCCACAAACCACGGAATGTAGGAAACCCGCAAACACTAGGAATGTAGGAAACCCGCACGGTCAAGTGGCTACTGAGTCTATGGCACAGTTAAAACGTGGTAAACCTAAAGGTTCCAACCATAAGAAACCTCGGAAACAAAAGAAAGGTGCTGGAAATGAAAGAGAAAACACAAAATCAAATGAAATACAATGGTTTTAAGATGTCTCAATCAACTCGATTCTTTTAAACAGTCAGATATTTCATATTCTAATAGATCATCTTATATGTGGATTGGTTATCGATCGATGGAAAGTGTGCAGCATCGATCGATCTTGGTCTTGTAACATCGGTCGATGAAAAGGTTGTGTCGTCGATCGACGACTATCTTGTACTTCGATTCTCGCAATGATCAGCTACGGATTCTTCTCCTCTAAATGTTCAAAAAGCTCCAAGTATCTCCATATATCTCCAAAACGTACTTGGACTTGTAAAGACATTAAAGCATAGCCTAGACACACATAATAGACCCTAAATAGAGCCTATAACATGGCCTATAACTGGTAATAAATAGGCTATATCATGTAGACACACGAGTACGAAAAAGAAAAAGACAACATAACATGGGTGTGTTTATTTTTCTAGCAGGAAATGAATATCGTAAACAATTAACTATCAAATTAACTCTAATCTTAACACACAAATAATACTTTTTCCAAGAGAGATCAGGTGTAGTACTTAGGGATCAAATCCACGGAAAGCAATGGCACACAATAGATTTCTTATTTCTAAATACTAAGCTAGGTATATATATATATTAGTAAACAATCAATTAAGGAAATATTCCTTATCAAGAGGTATAACTGCAATATGGAAATATGATAAATAATATTTTAATTTAAATATGGAAATATGTTATTAAACTAACTAGATGCAAATGTAAATATGTTAGATCTAGGGTTTCAAGCTTAATGGATTATAGGGAACAGAAAGCACGAAAATGTAAATATTCTAGAACTCAAATATTAACTATTCTGACCCTTTTAACTCCAACTTTCGTATGCGAGAAAAAAAGAAAGACCATCGATCGACGACCAAGGCCTGATGTCGATCGATGTTGAAATCAGAAGGAAGTGTGATATAGCCTATTTATTACCAGTTTTAGACAATGTTATATGCTCTATTTATGGTCTATTATGTGTGTCTAGACCATGTTTTAGAGTCTTTACAGGTCCAGATACATTTTGGAGATATATGGAGATACTTGGAGCTTTTGGAGCATTTAGACGAGAATAATCCATAGCGGATCATTTATAGAGTCGAAGCAGAAGACAGATGTCGATCGACGACGCTACCTTGGCGTCGACCGATGTTACGAGACCAAGGTTGGCTGATGTTTCTAACTTAACATCGATCGACGGCCAAATCACAAACAGCCGATTTCAGGCCCAAGTTAGAGAAAAATGACATAGATGCCCTGGACGAGTTTTCACCTAAATCGTAGGGTTTTATATTTATGTTTTATGTATTACACAGAAAAAGAGGAGCTTGATAGAAAACAGAATGTTCTTGAGAGTTTAGTTTTCTATTATAGTTTTATGGTTTTTAGGGGAGAAGATTCATAACTCCTTAGGGAGATTTGTATTGGAACCCCATTATTTTATCTATGGATTATATTCAGACTATTTTTCTTGCTTTGATTATGGCTGAGTAGGTCTTAACTAGATTTAGGATTGAATGATAGCAATCATGGTTAACCCAAAAGTAGGATTGTTAGGTTAAGTTAAT
This sequence comes from Moricandia moricandioides, assembly GCA_905132885.1. Lineage (NCBI taxonomy): Eukaryota > Viridiplantae > Streptophyta > Magnoliopsida > Brassicales > Brassicaceae > Moricandia > Moricandia moricandioides. The sequence goes on from CAJHQQ010002093.1 coordinate 14,615, forward strand.
ATCCATCAATTTAGTTGTGCTTCATGCTTGCATTCTAGAGTAGTTAACTAGGATCTCGAAAGTAGGACATGGACGACTATGAGAGAGTAGTCAAAAGGGTCAGAATAGTTAATATTTGAGTTCTAGAATATTTAAATTTCCGTGCTTCATGTTCCCTATAATCCATTAAGCTTGAAACCCTAGATCTAGAATATTTACATTTGCATCTAGTTAGTTTAATAACATATTTCCATATTTAAATTAAAACATTATTATCTTATTTCCATATTGCAGATATACGTCTTGATAAGGAATATTTCCTTAATTGATCGTTATATATATATATATATATATATATATACCTAGCTTAGTCTTTAGAAATAAGAAATCTATCGTGTGTCATTGCTCTCTGTGGATTCGATCCCTAAGTACTACACCTGATCTCTCTTTGCAAGAGTATTATTTGTGTGTTAAGAATTAGGGTTAAATTGATAGTTAATTGTTTAGGATATTCATACCCTACAAGAACAATAAACACACCCATGTCAAATTTGGCGTCGTTTCCAGGGAGCATTGATCGCCATTATATTTAATTTCTAGGATTAAGTCTAGGTTTGTTTTTACTTTCAAGTTACTAAATTTTTATTTTCCCTTGTTTTTCAGGTACTTTCAAAAGATTACCAGGAGAATTAAAGGACAAAAACTACTATTCTCAGACTTGTAGCACAGACGCATTACCATGGGTTGCGACATGAGCACCCTATGGATCATCTGGAGCGATTTGAGGATCTAGTTACTGCCATTAAAGCTAATGGAGTCCATGAGGACTATCTGTTTTGTAAGCTCTTCAAGTACTCACTTGCTGGAGAAGCTTCATATTGGCTTAAGTAGTTACCACCAGGATCTCTAACATCTTGGACTGACATCAAGAACGCTTTCTTGCATAACTTCTTTGATGACGCGAGAGCAGAAAATCTGAGGAGCAAGATTGCTACTTTTTCACATGAACCTTCAGAGTCTTTCAGAAACTCCTGGATCAGATTAAAGTCATACCAGAGAAATTGTCCACATCACGGGTTCAACAAAGTGGAGCTTCTTAGCACTTTCTTCAAAGGTATTGGATTACAGTATCAGATGTCTTTGGACACAGCTAGTGATGAGAATTTCAGCATTAGGAGTCGTGACGAAGCTATGAGATTGACTGAGAATATGGCATCCATCAGTAGTACCAAGAACACATATTTTGAGAGGAAGAAATCAACTCCAGCTTTGAGCAAGGAACAGATTGAAGAGGTCAAGGCAAAACTGTATAGTGTTCAAAAATTTCTCAAGAAGCAGGTTACTTTTGCAGAAGTAGAAGCAATAGAGTCTGGAGATGATGAGATTGAAGAAGAGGAAGTGAACTACATTGATGGGAATGGTTTCCAGAGACAAGGAAATACAGGTTTAAACATGAACTCATGTGGGAGTTGTCAAAGGAGTAACTTTAATCAGGATTCACAGCGGAAGTCCTTCAACAACAACAGGACCAACAGGACCTATGGATCTTCTTACTACCAGCATCCTCCTCCAAAAGCTCAGGAAAGAAAGATCGAAGCAATGGTTGAGAAATTTTTAGAGGGACAGCAGAAGATGACTGTGGATTACAATGGAAAGATAGATGGTATGTACCTCAACCTCAATACCAAGTTCAAAAAACTCGGCACGCATGTGAAGAAGTTGGAGAATCAAGTGATGCAAAAAAGTGTTACCATTAGGAGGCATGAGGCATGAGAGCTTGATTAAGGAGAAAATGGAAGCTGGACAGAAACACCATGTCAACGCATTGATTGATGATGATTTTTGGCAGGAAGTTAAGAGAGAGAAACTTCAAGAGGGAGATTTTTGTGTGGAAAGTTTTATGTCATCTGGCAGTTCTCATTGGTATTGATCGACACCAAGCAATGACCATCGATCGACAATGATTCCTTCAGTATCAGTTGTTTCGTGTGAATCGACTAACGTCGATCGACACAGAGTTCAGAGCACCGAACAACAGAGCGATAGAGGTATCGATCGACAATTTGACCTAAGCATTGATCGACAGATGAGAAAACCAGTTCGACTGTCGAACATCAATGCGAGTTTGATTGTGCGTCTGATCGGGACGGTTTCAGAACAGAATACATACACCTCTGAGCTATGGATCTTGATAGAGAAGATGAGGGACACTCCAAGGGGAAGCAAAAGATCCCCAAACATCAACGCAAAGAAGGCAATAAAAAAGAGATGGATAGCTTTGCTAAAAGATTTTTCAAAATCCCTCTACATATTTCTTTTGATGAAGATTATTATACTCAAAGACTGAGGATGTTTTTCAGGGAAACATGGGAGACAGATGATGATATAGAGATCATGTTCAATCATCTCATAGAGAAGATGAAGCAGAGGACTTGTCTGAGGAGGAAAAGTGATCCTGGAAAGTTTGTGGTTCCATGCTTCATCAAGGGCAACGAATATCCCAATGCCCTCAGTGATACTGGATCATCAGTGAGAATTATGCCAAGGACTATGACAAAGGAGCTGACCCTGAAAGTGGAACCCTCCAATGATTCTTTCACATTTGTAGAATGCTCAAAAGTGAACTCAGGAGAGATGGTAAAAGATGTTCTAGTGCAGATAACAACACTCTAGTCCCAATATACTTCAATATGATGGAATCATGATAGATTGGAACTCTTCACTACTACTTGGGAGAGAATTCATGGCCACTGTGGGAGCTATCTGCGATATGAAAACAGGTTGTATCAATCTCTAATTAATCAAAATATTTTTTATGAACCTATTAAGAATAAGAACAAAGCTACTCTGATTGAATCGTGTAATGATGTCGAGCTTGTGGCCACATGCTTCTGCGATTATGAGATCAATTAGGAGTTGGAAGATGGGGCATCGATCGATACCGAGCCCAGACAATAGATGGACGAGCTTGCTGTTCATCAATCGGTCGACAACCACCCCTTGTTATCGATCGACACTCATCCTCCAGAACCGATCAACACCTACCCTGCAGATTTTGGATACAATCCAATTTACCTCGAGTACGACGAAGATTACAGAGAAGAAGACATAATCGAATACCGAGGTATTGCTATGGAAAAGGCTGGTGTTTTTCATGTTTCCCATCAAATCGGGAAATCGACATCGATTAACACTAACCAATCACCATCGATCGATACTTATATTAAGGTAGAGTCCAAACTAGATTCAGCAGCAGAACGTGAGAAGGAATACAATTATCTACAACCAGATGAGTTCGGTATTATGAGAGATCCAGATGGTCATGCAAGAGCTATGGATGACAAAATTCTACATGTCACGAGGGAAGATATGGCATATATACTTGTGATGGCTAATGGAGCTGGAAACCTTTTCATCCAACAGTTTGATTATCGAGCATCAATCAAAGGTCACCATACACCATCGATCAACGGTGAAGCTTACGAAGAATACAATGCAGATTACAGAGAGGAAGAGCTGACTGAGTCTCGTGCCCTAGTACTGGAAGAAGCTGGTTGGGTAATGAGCGCGAAAGTGGATAATCGAGCATCGATCGATGGCATCTCATCTCCATGGGATCTATGTCAAGGTTGCAAAATCGATCGACCTTGGTCTTGGAACATCGGTCGACACCAAGTTAGTGTCGTTGATCGACGATTGTCTTGTACTTCGACTTTTCTAAATGATCAGCTACGGATTGTTCTCTTCTAAATGCTCCAAAAGCTCCAAGTATCTCCATATATCTCCAAAACGTACATGGACATGTAAAGAATCTAAAACATATTCTACACACACATAATAGACCCTAAATAGAGCCTATAGCATGGCCTAAAACTGGTAATAAATAGGCTATATCACAACAGAATATCAATGGTAAGTTGCACGGCTGCGTTTTACTGATTAACGGGAACATACCTTACAAGATTTCACCGAAAAACAAGATGAATAGAGAACTGTTAACAAAAACAATCGTAGAACATAAGCGAAAAAAAAGTTCTAAGTATGACCTTTCTAGTCTAGCGACCTAAGTTCTAAGTTTTTCTAAGCTAACAAGAATTCTCTAAGTCTCCATCTTCGGATCCCGACGCTTCTTTCTTCAGTTTACATTATATATGCCTTCTAGGTAAGTCGTCCTTTCTTTTTTTGTCCCTAGGTCGAGTTTATCGCTTCGCGAAAATATTCAATTTTCCTAATCTTCATGTTTATCTGTTGAAACTTGACATTTATCTCTTCCTGTGAATAATGGATAGACCACCATAGCGACCTCGAGATCAATTTCTTTTGAAATCGTAAGTGGGCTCTTAGCCGTGTTTTAGGCCATTTCGCGCAGTTTCTTGACTTTGAGCGTTTTTGCTATTTCTTCGAGACAAAACCTTTGGTACGATGTTAGTTTCACAAGTAATTCAAATTACTCGTATAGTTGAGGTGATTTTAGTGTTAAGTCAACTGTTACCTTTTTGTACGAACAATTAGAATTCATAAGAGAAAATAGGTCTTTACGGTTTTTATCGTGAAGATCCAATGGTAACTCCAATCGAGACAAAACATGTGTGACCGAGGTTCAAAGAGGCACTGGTCGAACGGGGCTAATCAAGATTGGCTGATCCTACTCACCTGATTGCGAGTTGGACTGGTCAATCCAACTCGCCATCAGGCAAGTTAGACTGGTTGATTTAACTCGCCTGATGGGGAGTTGGATGTGGTGCATCTAGCTCACCATTGGGCGAGTCGGATTGGTTGATCTAACTTGGCACTGTTCGTGTTTCCGACGTGGCCGTTGTTCCGGGGTTTCTTACTTAGGACCTTTCCTAAAATTATTCAGAGAAGGTTTTCCTTAAGAGATGTGATCCTAGATGCTTATTTCGAGATTACCGTTTTTTTACCCCAACATCGATCAATTGTTGGTGAACAACGTGGATCGATGTGTTGGGATGGGTGTCGATCAATTCTCCATCATCCGACTCATTCCCTCGTTCGAAGTCGCAGAAACACGTGGCCACAAGTCCTGGTTCGAACCAAATGAATGAGAGCAGTCTTGGTTCCAGTTTGAACAGGTTCATAGTAATGATTTTGGTCAATAAGGGATAGATACAACTTGTTTGTCTTCAGGTTGCATATTGCTCTAACCGTGGCCATGAAATCTCTTCCAAGTAATAGGGATGAGTTCTGCTCCACTTGGATGTCCAAGACATGAAATTCTACAGGTTTTAAGGCATCGTCGTTTTCATTAAGAGGTCTCTGACTATGCCTCATGAATTAACCATAGATTAATCCACAAAAGTGAATGAATCACTAGAAGACTCCACCTTTAAGCTTAGCACCTCTGCCATGGTTCTTGGCATAATGCTAACTGAAGAACTGGTGTTGCAGAGTAGATGAGGGTAGTCATGTCCCTTGATGTTGCAGGGAACTACAAACTTTCTAGGGTCCCTTCTCTTCTTCAACTTAACCCTATGTTTATCTTCTCCCTTAGATGATTAAACATTCTTTCAATGTCGTCATCAGTCTCCTAGGTTTTTCTGAAAAAAAATCCATAATATGTGAGTATAATAAGCTTCCTCAAATTGGGTTTCTAAAGGAATTCTAAGACTCTCTTGGAAAATCTCTCCATCTCTTTCTCATTACTTTCCCTTCCAAGATGCTTAGGGATCTTCGTTCTTCTAGAATGTTTATCCACAGCTTCCTCAATAACCGTACAGACTGGTTTATTTGTTTGTCTTGGTTTGGGTAGGGTGGGATTCGAGTGCTTATAAGTATATAAGAGACTAAGGTCTATGCTTGGCAACCGACATACTTCTGCTTCGATCAGCCGTCGACCGATGGTAGGGTCCTGCTGTTGATCGATGTCAATCGATGGTTACCTTCGGCAGTCGATCGATGGTCATTCAAACAGGGCATGGAATTCTCACGAATTTCTTCCTTTTGGTGCCTAACTTCTTTCACAATTTGCCAAAAATCACCATCTATGATGGCACTGACGTGGTTCTTCTATCCAACCTCAATTTTTTCCTTGATTAAGGCTTCTGGTCTCCTCACAACCTCACTGGTATGAACCACTTGATTCTCTAGCTTCTTCACATGGGTGTTGAGGGCTTCAAATTTAGTGTTGAGATTGGCATAGACAGCATCAATCTTTCCATTGAAATCCACTGTCATCTTATGATGTCCTTCCAGAACCTTGTCAATCATGGCTTTAATCTTGTTCTCATGGGTATCTGATGGGGTGTTATGATAGTAAGAGGCTCCATAGGTTTTGTTGTTGTTGTAGGGTCTTTGCCGCTGTGATCCTTAATTGTAGCTACTCCATTGTCCATTGCCATAATAGTTTCTGTAGCTCTGGTTCCCATATCTCTGAAATCCATTTCCAACAAAGTTCACATCGTCTTCTTCACCTTTCTCATTGTCAGATCCTATAGATTATTCACCTTCTGCGAAGCTAACTTGCTTCTTCAAAAACCTCTGAACATTGTCCAACTTTGCTTTTACTTCTTCCATATGATCCTTGGTTAGTGTAGGGACCGATTTTGTCCTCTCATGATCAGTGTTCTTGGTGTTGTTGCTTGCTACCAAATTCTCTATCAATCTGGTAGCTTCTTCTAGAGTCATAGTGCAGAAATTTCCCTCACTGATTGTGTCTAAATTCATCTGGTATGACGGCTCAATACCTTTGAAGAAAGTGCTGAGAAGTTGCACTTCACTGAATCCATGGTGTGGACAATCTCTTTGGTAGGATTTGAATCTGATCGAGTAGTTTCTAAAAGACTCTGCAAGCTCATGTGTGAATGTAGCAATTTTGCTCCTCAAATCTTCAGCTTTGGCATCATCAAAAAAATTATGCAGAGAGACGTTTTTGATGCTTGTCTAGGATGTAAGAGATCCTGTTGGTAGTTGCTTAAGCCAATATAAAGCATCTCCGGCAAGCGAATATATGAAGAGCGTGCATAGAAGGTAGTCATCAGGGATTCAATTAGCCTTGATGGCAGACACAAGATCCTCAAATCGCTCCAAATGATCTATAGGGTGCTCATGAGAATGTCCATGAAATGGTTTATGTGCAACAAGTGTGAAATAGGCTGGCTTCCGCTCAAAATCTTTCCTCTGGAAAGATGGAGGATGAATAGTAGATTTTCTTGCATATAATTGATCTAGACGATTGTAGTCAGCCAACATTCTAGGTTGAGCAGCCTAAGCTTCAGCTCCAGCTTGAGCTACAGCAACTTCTTATGGTTCATATATTACAATCCCCTGATCATCGGTTCTTTGACCTTCAAGGTCATACATGTCTCCTCTCTCATACCTATCCACAATCAGCATATCAACCATCTCTACTCGGGAATTACCTTCGATCGATGTCTTAGTGTTGGTGTCCATCGATTACAGCAGATTAGTGTTGATTGATGAAGAAGTGTTGGCGTCGATCGATTCTTATCGCTTTTCCTTGCGGATTTTATGTTTGATTGCTACTGGGTCTGATAAGACTAAGTCTTTATCCTTGTTGCTTCTGGTACTTTTGGGCATGCACTTGAAAGACAACAGAAAAAAAAATTGTAAGTAAACTGAAAATAAAATCTCGAAAAAACTTGCAAAACAAATCTAATAGTGATTCTTGCTTCCCGACAATGGCGCCAAATTTGACACGTGCTCAAATTACCCTAGAGCTACTGATTACTCTCTCAGATAAGAGGTTCAGTTGTAGTACTTAGGGATCAAATCCACGAAGAGCAAGGGCACACAATAGATTTGATAATCAACTTAATTATGCTAGGAAATTAATAACACTTTAAGAAATCGTAAATCATGAATGAGTTGGTTTGTAAACAATTAAGGAAAATAGCTAGATCTAGGATTTTCAGGTAGTAAATTATAATGGATAGAAGTCAAAGAGTTTTCAATCATAGAACATGAATTTAATAAGTACAAATGGCTAAGCTCCGAGTCTACAACTTTCTTTTGTAAATTCGGAATGACCGTCGATCGATATACAAGCGGCATCGATCGATGGCTTTCTTAGTCAAGCATTAAACGACCATATTCGATTGGTTCACTTAGAATTACTAGATCAGGATCTCGATTGTACCTAGTAATTTAAGCTCAACAGGATTTGTTCAAGTAACGATCATACTCTCGCAGTATCAATTATCCTAATATCAAGGTTCTAGTTAGCTACTTAGAACACAAGCAATAAGCACAATTCTGCTGATAGATCTAATAATAAAACCCTAGCAATTATATTGTTTGGCTAGTCAATCGAAATCATTAATAAACCCTAAATATAACAAAGTGATTACTCAGACATAGCTAAGCAGAACGTAACCAGAAACATAAAATAATGCATTAGAATAAGAATAGGGATAGAAACTGGGATTCCAATACAAAGCTTGAAAGAAGTCTTGATCTTCTCTCCAAAAAACTACTATGTTTATTATGAGACGTCTCTAAGCTTGTAAAAGGGGTCCATAATCATCTCTTGCATAAAAACTGGCAAAGACAATATAAACTACGTAAAATTCGTCCAGGGGAAATCTTGTAATGTCCATGGGTTCAAGTCAGGCACTTTTGAATTGGACTGTGCATGTCAACCGTCAATCGACGGCAAGGGTGTGTTGTCGATCGACGAAATTCTCTGTCTCGACTCGTACTTTGCTTAATTTGACCAGCTACAGGGTTCCTCAGTCTTTGAGCTCCATAAATCCTCATAATCTCTACGATGCTCCAAAATTCACATGGACCTGAAAAGACTCTAAAACACATCCTAGACGCACATAACAGACTCCATATAGGGCCTATAACATGGTCTAAAAGTGGTAAATATTAGGACCGATCAATGAATCCAAGGATATTTGGATAATGAAAAGACATAAGGTCTTCTGGCTGCCATTTATCTTCATCAACAGGTTTCGGTCCGGTTTCAGCATCAGATGATTCTTCCTTTGAGGCGATTGATTTGGAGGGCTTTGGAGCATCTGAGATTCCATGGCTCCATAATCCATTTCCTCCAAGGGCAGTCTTCACTAGGCGAGAACATAGAAGGTAGTTGGGACATCTGAGAGTGACTGGAAAGACAATGGCTCTTGAGGACTCCATCTTGAGGTCGGTTTGAGCAAATTGTTTTGAAAACTATTCAAAAGTGGAAGCTTTAGGAATGGGTGATCTGGATCTTCAAAGGTGTGAATTTTAGAGCTTGTGAGTATGTTGCGGAATGCTTCATCAAGATGAGAAACCTGGCTCTGATACCATAAGATTTTTATCAAAAAAATGTAGCTTGAGTGATGATGAACTGAGGATGGTCGGATGAGACTGATGGAGGAGCTTGATGATGTCAAGAGAGTATGATGATTAGAATGAGAGATTAGGGAGACCGAATAATGTACTAGAGAGTATTGAAGACTTTAGTAACCAGAATAGAGACTAAGTAATCAAGTCTAGAGATTTAGGAATAAAGCTTACTAAAGAAGAGTTTATTACTCAACTTAATCTTTACAATTGAAATTCAAGATATATAACTAGCTAAATGATTTCTGGGTACAAAGATAAACCTAAGGAGACTAAGCATGTGGACTCAAACCAAGTGGAGCACCTATTTTGAATTCCTTGGACCATATCCTTCACATGTGTGACTAATGAGGAGCCAAGGCATAGCTGGTCGATGTACAGGCTGTCATGAGCTGTGTTATGGACTGAATACTTGGCTCAGATTGAAACCGTGTGGAATTGAGGGAAAGACACCTTCTTGGTTGCTTCCAAAGGCATCATGAAGATACTAAATGGATCTTTCACTCTTGGATAGTCCCACACGTCTTTCTTCTTGTCTTGAGACCTAAGCCATAATCAAAAGAGTGTACGGATTAAGGTTAGTTCGTACACTTTGGTCCCTAATTTTTCCCAACCCCAAAATACTCCAAATGCTCGAGATAATGTGTTTCGGGTCGACCATGTTTGTACAGTCCGTACGACCGCCCGTACAGTCACCATATTTTTGCACATTCAACCATTTGGCTCCAAACTCCTCCAGTGCTTCAATCTTCATTTCAGGTAAACAATCCCTAGATCTAGTGTTTTTCCTATCTGTTTACAAACCGATTTTATTGTATCATTTGATTTATCGCTTTATATCATTGATATAGCTTTACCAATAGCTGATGGTCTGTTGTGTGATCTGTGCTCCTTGTAGATTCGATCCACAAATACTACATCGATCTCTTATTTGAGAGAATTCTCTTGGGGTAATTTGGCATATCAAATTTGGCGTCATTGTTAGGGAGTGTTTGATTCAATATTAGACTAGGTGAAAAGGTATAGCCTAGATTTTTTTTTTTGTTACTTATAAACTTTTCTTGTGTCTTTTAAGTGCATGCCTTGCAGTACCAGAAGCAACAAGGAAAGTGAGCTCTTAAACCATCTAGATCCTACTCAGCTTGAACGCATGATTTGCCAGCATAAACATATAACGTCAATCGACATTCCAACTGGATCGTTCGAATTCCTTCTTGAACCAGCATCGATCGACAAACCAGTAGCAACACTCGACGCTAGCATCCGGAAAACAGAAATAGTGGCGCCAATTATCTTGATTCAGGAAGTTGAGGTAGTCCTGCATGACCATGAAGCTCACCAGCGTAATGCAGCAGGACATAAGATAGATGATTAGGGGGCTGTAATCCATGACCTAGCAGCAGCTGCTCAAGAAGATGGTAGTGCAGAGAATACTGCAACCGCTGCTGAAGCTGCAGCTGCTGATAGACCAAGAACCTTAGCTGACTAACACCGTCTAGATCAATTCTACACCAACAGGTATTCTATACTTCCTCCAATTTCCAGAGGAACGATTTTGAGCTAAAGCCAGCATATTTACACTTCAGGGATGGCAGCCTTATCATGGGCCCCCACATAAACCATCTAGACTGGTTCGAGGATTTCATTTATATTATTGAAGCCAGTGGAGTCCCTGACGACTACCTTCTCTGTAAGCTCTTCAAGTAGTCTCTTGTTGGAGATGCTTTGTACTAGCTTAAGCAACTACCACCAGGGTCTCTTACTTCCTAGACAGGCATCAAAAACACCTTCCTGCGTAACTTCTTTGATGATGCTAGATCTAAGGACTTAAGGAACATAATCTCCATGTTCACCCACGGTACTTCTTTCATGATGCTAGATTTGATGACTATCGTATCTGTAAGCTCTTCAAGTACTCTGGAGACGTTTTATATTGGCTTAATCAGCTACCACCAGTGTCTCTTACTTTCTGGACAACCATAAAAAACGCCTTCTTGTGTACCTTATTTGATGATGCTAAATCTGAGGACTTGAGGAACATAATCTCCATGTTCACCCACGGGCCTACTAAATCCTTGGAGAGCTCTTTGATTAGATTCATATCACATCAGGGATATTTTCAGCACCATGCGTCGTTCAATGTAGGACAACAGCTTGGTACTTTCTTCAGAGGTCTCGCATTAGTCTACGAGATGGCTGTAGATATATATGGTGAGGGGATTTCAATACCATGAATCAACAAGTTCTGATACTACTAGAGAACTTGGTGTCTAACTGCGCCAGGAATACTAACTACAAGAGGAAGAAGTCTGCAGATAGCTTGGATAAGGGTCATCTGGATTGTTGGGGTCAAAAACAGTAATCTTGAAATCAACGTCCAGGATTGCTAAGACTATCCCCCAAAGGAAACTCATTCCGAAAAATCATACATAATAATTTTTGGGACAAAAAATAACCATACAATTTTTCTAGTCGCCCATGGGATACTAGACACGAAAAAATTTCCTAGTCGCCCATAGGCGACTACACACAGAATACCATCGCGTCGCTCATGGGCAACTAGACACGAAGCACCTTCTAGTCACCCATGGGCGACTAGACAAGGAACACCGTCTAATTGCCCATGGTCGACTAGACATGAAGCACAGTCTAGTCGCCCAAGGGTGACTAGACACTCACCAATGGGTGACTAGACAATCACCAATATCTAATGTCCCATTGGCGACTAGACACTCAACAATGTCTTGTCGCCCATGGGCGACTAGATCACACCATCTTCATCATCCTCTTCGTCCTATCTTTTCTAAGGTGTCTCTTGTTTCGCCTCGATTGGAGTTTCCATTAAACTTGTTTTCTCGCCATATGGCGACCCGGAATGCTCGAGGTCAGGTCGCCTTATGGCGACCCGGATTGCTCGAGATCAGGTCGCCATATGGCGACCCGGATTTCTTGAGGTTAGGTCACAATATGGCGACCCGGACTGCTTGTGGTCAGGTCGCCATATGGCGACCCAGACTGGGTGAAGTCAGGTCGCCATATGGTGACCCAGACTGTGTGAAGTCAGGTCACCATACGGCGACCCAAATTTTTCGAGCCCAGGTCGCCATATGGCGACCCGGAATGTGTGGGTCTAGGTCACCATATGGCGACCCGTGCTTTGCGTGTGCAGGTCGCCATAAGGCAACCCGTATGCCATACTCGGGACTTCTCCGTATGATGACTCGCTCCTGGCGGCTCGATCATTCTTTTGGACAGTCTTGTGAACAGGGACCTTCGGATTAAACATTTTCCGAGACCTTGAGCCGTTGATTTCGTCGTGACCGATTTTGACCCCAACAATAATCACCGAACGACCAGGAAGCTGTATGTCTAACCAAACAGATAGCACCGCTATCTCTTTCAAGGATAGAGTAAAGGCTGATTAGGAAAACCCTCACAACGATCGCCTTTTCATCGAGTTGACGATCCAAGATATCGATGTCGCAAGAGTATCGGTAAACACTGGAAGCTCGGCCAATATCATCTTCAAAGATACCCTCGAAAGAATGAAAATTGAGCTCTCTGAAATCACAGAGAGTCCGATTCCGATAGTGGGATTCTCGGGAGAAGCTACCATGACCCTTGGCTCAATTAACCTTGCGGTTAAAGCTAGGAGCATAACCAAATTCGTGGATTTTTTTGTCGTCAATTGCCCTGCTTCGTACAACGCAATCATGGGCTTTCCGTGGCTAAATTCCATGCAAGCTATACCTTCAACATACCATTTGTATGTCAAATTTATGACTACCTCTGGAATCGAAACAATCTGGGGAGATCGAAAAATATCGCAAGTCTGTTTCGCCGCAGAATTAAAACGAAAGCATTCAGTGGCAGAAATTTTGTCGAAAAAGAAAACGAAATCGAATTTCGTCGAAAACTCCCTAGAACAAGATGAAATGGAAATCTTTTGGCAATTACGGAAAGCCGAGGCCTTATAAAAAACTGCAATTCAACTTGCGAACCCGTTGTCTCAGTACGTCTCGACGAGAAATTTCTTGAGTGTTACGTTGGAATCGGCGATAACCTTTGCGAGCCCTTGAAAACAGAGCTTATAACTTGTCTGAAAAACTACCTATACACTTTTGCTTGGGCTGCAGAAGACATGCCAGGAATCGACATCAACATAACATGTCACGAACTCATTGTCGACCCAACTTTCAATCCTGTGAAACAAAAAAAAAGATGAAATCTGGGACCAGAATGCGCCACTTCATTCAATGACGAGGTCGATAAACTCCTCAAATTCGGATCAATAACGGAGGTCAGATACCCGGACTGGCTTGTAAACCCCGTTTTGGGCAAAAAATAAAACAGAAAGTGGTGAGTTTGCGTTGGTTTCACCGATCTCAACAAGGCATGTCCTAAAGACAGCTTCTCATTACCACACATCAATCGCTTGGTAGAAGCAGTGGCAGGGAACGAACTCATGTCTTTCATGGACCCTTTCTCGGGATACAACCAAATTATGATGAATCCCGACGACCGCGAGAAAACTGCATCCATCACAGATCGCGGCACCTACTGCTACAAGGTTATGCCTTTTGGTCTCAAGAACTCAGGCGCGACTTACCAACGACTCGTAAACCGCATGTTCTCCGAGCAACTCAGTAAAATTTGAAGTTTACATCGATGATATGATCGTAAAATCTCTCAAAGGATGTGACTGAAAGTTTTACAGAGGTTCTGGTTGTGTTAGTGAGAGAAACCCCAATGGGGAGATTAGAGCTTGAACTAGGAGATTTGAGAGAAAGACTAAGTGAGAGTGTTTATGTGAAAGTCTAAGGAGATTAATAGAAGATTAAGAGACTAAAGAGACTAGGATATTATAAAGAAAGGGTAGATCCCCCCCCCCCCCCCCCCCCCCCCCATTAAGCTTATCCATTATGTTTGACAATACGACATATATATAGATAAATGAAAGCAACAAGGGTTTACAAAATAAATCAGAGTAACCATGTGGAGTCAAAGGTAGGAGGAGCCTAAATTTGAATTGCTTGGACCAGGAGGCTCACATTCTTGTCCAATGAGGGGCTGAGGCGTGGTCTGGTCTTGGACAGGTTGTCAAGTGCTGGATCCTTGACTGAATAAGTGGACAGGAATGGCTCTGTGTGGACTGGGGAGAAAGGCACCTTCCTGGTTGCTTCCTAAGGCATCTTAAAGATGCTAAATGGATCTTTCTCCCTTGGATAACCTCACACGCCCATACCCTTGTCTTGTGACCCAAGTCTTCGTGAAAGGGGAGTGTACGGATTCCTTGGCTGTACCCTTTTTGGTCCCTATTTTTGCACAAGCCTTAAATGTGGATCAATGGTCGAGAAAGTGTGTTATGGGTCAACCATGTCCGTACAGCCATCCGTACGGTCGCCTTATTTTTGCACATCTCAACCATTTGCTCCCAAACTCCTCCAAAGTCTTCTTCCTTCATTGTAAACCCTTCTTGAACCTTGATATAGCAGTGCATAAGCTTCTGGACACTCCTTAGATCTTGACAGAACTTCTAAGAGCTTTGGCCCTAAATTTGCACATAACCTTTAGTGATCCATTTATCACTTCAGGTTTAACAGTGATCACGTCGCCCACCTGCAGGAATGTTTCGAAAGACTAAACCTGCATATCATAAAACTAAGCCCATCCAAATGCAGGTTCACAGTGGCATCAGGGGAGTTCCTCAGATATCTAGTCATGTATCGTGGAATCGAAGTTAACCTGAAACAAATCAAAGCACTGATCGAAATGGCCTCTCGAAGAACAAAGCGAGAAGTACACAGGTTAACAGGGAGATTAGCAGCGCTGAATCGCTTCATCTCACGATCAACAGACAAATGCTTACCCTTCTACGACACCTTAAAAGAGAAAAAATATTTGACTGGTCCAAGGAATACGAAAAAGCTTTTCAATAGTTAAAGCATTAACTGACCACTCCCAAATTCTTGTGAAACCCGTCGAATGGGAGATTTTATTTCTATATATCGTAGTATCCACGACGGCTGTAAGCGGCGTCTTCATCAGAGAAGAACGCGGCAAGCAAAAACTTATTTTTTACGTAAGTAAAACCTTGCTGGATGCCGAGATGCTGTACCCTCTAATGGAGAAGATGTCACTCGTTGTCGTGATGTTAGCACGAAAACTGAGACCGTACTTCTAGTCGCACGCGATTGTAGTCCTCACATAGTTCCCGCTAAGAACGATTCTTCATAGCCCCAGCCAATAAGGGAGGCTAGCAAAGTGGGCATTGAACTAAGTGAATACGATATCGAGTATCAGGCTAAAACTTGTGCAAAGTCGCAAGTTCTCGCCTAGTTCTTGGTAGAACTCCCCATAGAGGGTATCACGAACCAAGAACTAAATTTGACATGGACCCTTCATGTCGACGGGTCTTCATCCAAACAGGGCTCAGAGATTGGAATTTGACTCACGTCTCCGACACGGGAAGTTTTGGAACAATCGTTTAGAATTTTTCATGCTTCAAAAAGCGAAGCTAAGTACGAAGCTCTCATCACAGGTTTGCGGCTAGCTCACGGGCTTAAGATACGTAATATCCATGTGTATTGCGACTCCCAACTTGTAGCAAACCTATACAGAGGGGAATACGAAGCAAGAGATGAGAGGATGGATGCATACCTAAAACTTGTCCACAATCTAGCTCAGAACTTTGATCAATTCACCCTCACTCAAATTCCACGCACGGAAAACATCCAGGCCGACGCCCTGGCGGCTTTAGCTTCAAGCTTGGATCCGGGTCTCAGAAGAGTAATCCCCTTTGAATTCATAGAGCATCCAAGCATTGGGCCACCGGTCATAGTAAACCTAATTGACTCACAAGACAATGAAAACATTGATATCCAGCCTGAGATAAATTAGGAAAAATCTGAGTACGGTTGCGATAAGCCGTGGATGGAAACAATTCTAGTATACATCGCCATCGGGACGCTACCCGAAGAAAAGTGGGTAGCCCAAAAAATCAAAACCAAGCCACGCGCTACGTCCTAGTAGACAGAAAACTCTACAAATGGAGGTTCTCTGGACCAATTATGACCTGTGTGGATAGAGACAAAGCGTGGAAAATCATGGAAGAGGTCCACTCTGGATGAAAAAACACTCTGGCAGAAGATCCCTCGCAATCAAAATAAAACAACATGGTTACTTTTGGCCAACAGTGATCAAAGATTGTGAGAGCATCGCACGAAAGTACGAAAAATGCCAAAGACATGCGCCAACAATCCATCAACCCGCAGAAGTACTCTCTTCAATATCATCCTCATACATGTTCACGCAATGGTCGATGGACATCGTCGGCCCAATGCATAAGTCCAAACATAAATGCTTCCTCCTAGTCTTAACATATTTCTTCTTGAAATAGGTCAAAGCAGATTCATAAGCGAGCATAAAGGACGCCCAAGTCGAAAGCTTCGTATGGAAAAATATCATATGTAGGCACGGAATCCCGTACAAAATCGTAACCGACAATGGATCTCAGTTCATCTCAACTAGATTCTAAACATTCTGCAAGAAATGGAAGATACGACTAACCAAGTCGACTCCCACATACCCGTAAGGCAACATCCAAGCTGAAATTATTAACAAAACCGTCTTAGATGGACTTAAGAAACTTAGACACAGAAAGGGTCGGTGGGCCGAAGAGCTCGAAGGGGTCCTATGGTCCCACAGGACGACTCCAAGACGAGCAACAGGGGAAACCCCATTTGCTCTCGTTTATGAATCAGAATGCCTGATCCCAGCGGAAGTCGAGTTCCCCGGAATCCACAGGAGACTACTCCCAGAATGCGAAGACTTGAATAAACTGATGTTATTACGAGTGTCGGAATGAGGCCCTTGTGCGAATTCAAAATTATCAACAAGCGGCCGCAAAGTACTAGAATTCGAACGTACATAGCCACGGATTCAAGTAAGGGGACTTAGTCCTACGCAATTTTTTCCAAAACACCGCTGAATAAAACGCAGGAAAACTCGAAGCAAACTGGGAAGGGGCGTATAAATCATAAAAGTAGTCCGACCAGGTGCATACAAAATCTCCAACATGCAAGACGTCAAAATTTCGAGAACATGGAACGCGATGCACCTTAAGAAATACTATCACTAAACAACAGCGCCACAACAAAATGAACTACGAGACGGCTTGATCCCTGAGAGGGGTATGTAGGCAATTCGTCGCAAGATTAATTCAGCTCTCCCCCTCTCTAAAAAAAGGGGGAGTGGGTACATATACTTGTATACTCCCATTTTTCTAAATATCCGCTCACTCAGACTCGATATTTTTAAAACAAAGTAAGCAATACAGAAAACGAAGACAGACTACAATAAGTCTCGTTAACCACTTATACAAAGTAACACTTCTAGGCTACAAACAAGCAAACGAAACGCTTAAAACAACGCCCAAGAAACAACTAACGATTTTCGAAAAGATCTATATAATCTAACATATTCAAACAACCGATAAACTCTTCAAGCCCACAAACATTCAATCAAGAACTGCATAAAACCAAAGAAAAAAAACAACATTCAGCATCGTGAGACGTCGCAAACGCTTGAAGAAACTGTTTTTCAACAAAAGACCTTCCTCGATGAAACTTCCATCTCGGAAGCCCAAACAGTCACACGCACTAACACCTGCCATCATGTTTGTTGCTGATCACAACAAAAGACTCAAACGTCCTTAACATACTAAGCCATCTTCTCCCATAGAGATATCTCTCCGACATCCAACACAAGGATAATAACGCGCTATAAAAAAAATCTGAAATTTTGGTCAGCACTTCCAGACGACTTCTAAATTGTCTTTGGAGAGATGCTCGGTTCCCGATCAAAACAAGTAGTATAAGCCAAGAACTCATCGCAGACATTAATATCAAGACAGAACCAGGTCGAAAACGCTACGAGTAACGTAAGCCAAAATTTTCACTACAAACTCTAAATCGTTAATAGGCCTAGGTCGTACCATAAACTCAGCACACTGGTCTCGAACATCTCAAGGCATGATATCTAACCGATATGAGATCTTAAATCATGTCTCTTCGCTCATGTTCGTACGTCATACGATTTCGCAAAATATTTTTTCTTCCAAATCTTTCGCCAGGCTAACGCTGAATGTGACAATTTGCAAACATACGAGATGGAAAATCATATTCTACCCTCTACATACGCTCTTACGCTTTCAAACAATAACGTACCGTTTATTAAAAAAGCCGCAAAGCAGCAGGGATTCGAAGCCACATATGGCCAGTCTCGAAACGTAAAACACGGCCGGACATGGCCAAATCAAATATAAGAAAAAAAACATTAAAACCAAATGTCCCGAAAAAAACTATAACCTTACCATCCACAAGAAGTAGGACCTCGTCCTCGTCCGTCGCGTCACCAGGTATTGAAGCCGCGTCGCCTGCGCCTCCCTCAACCACATTGAAAAGCTCAACATCTACAGGATTCTGCCCCTCGAGGATATCCGAGGGCGGCAGAATAATGCACTCAGACTTCAGATCAGCGAGGATAAAATCGAAATCTCCCTCTACGGCTGCCAGTTCTGCTTTACGAACAGACAGCCTGGCCTCTTCGGCCTCTAGAGACGGAGCTCATTCGGCCATAAGTAGCTGGACACTCCCTTTGATAACCGCTAAAGCAAGATCCCTTCCATGAATATCAATCAGGGAGCCAAGGGAACTAGCAACCCTTGCCAAGCGATCCTGAAACTAGACGAGCCTTATCAGTGGTCAATCTGACGGTGCAGACGAAGCAACTCCGAAGCCTTGGCCTTCCAAGCCTTCTACTCCTTGAGCAAGGAAATCACTGTCTTCCCAAGATCCCTCACTAACTCACTAATCTGAATTTCCAACCTAGACACCCCGATAGAATGGACTTCCTCGATAGCTCCCAACTTCAGTTCAAGGTGTGATGATCTATCTTTCGATTCATCAAGATCTTTTGAAAGACGCTCGACCTCTGACCCACAGTCGCTAATCATCTCGTCAATTAAATACTCGAACTGCGTAACAAAGAGAAATGCGAAAAAGATCTAATACACTGAAAAAGAGTCACAAAGAATTATACAGTACGGAATTATAGAACTCGAACTAGAGGTCCCTAGGGGCGAAGGCCCGGTCTAACTTCCTCTGAAGCATTTCCTTTTCTTACATGTCTTGGGATTTGTACAAATCCTCTTACGACCCTTTGGCGCAACAATGGGAGTGGCACTAAGGGAACGTAACCCAAAGACAATTTCCCACTAAGCCAGACGAGGAAGCATCGACTCAGGAGCTTTTTCAGTATCAGTGACAGAAACCGAAGTCGTAGATGAACCTATCGGTTTTGCCGAAACCTCTGTCACAGTCACTCCATCCTCGGAGCGATCGGAGAGGAAGACGGAAACTCGGCAGAAAGGTTCAAGGCAACAGTCGAGAGGGAGTGGTCCATCGGATCAACATGGACAGAGCCCCTCACCTCAGCATCATGGCGAGTCAGCTCTTCCCGAAAAGCAAGATACTCAGCCACATGATTTGGAATGCCACCGGTAGAAGGAGAGTTCGACGAACTCGCCTGAAGGGACTCGTTGCTTCTTTGCTCATCGTGAGAGGAAGTCATCTTGATTAGAAAAAAACTCTCAAGAAAGAAAATATGAAAAGTTAGAGAAGTGTGGAATGAATGAGGAGTGAAGTTCCTATACTTGCGATTAGGAATTAAAATAATCAAAAAAATATTTGCGATTATTTCGAAAAACATTCGCGGACGTAGATTCCAATTAAAAACGCACATCACTCACTCGCAACTCAAAACTTACAAGCTGGGGGCTAATTGTTGGAGTCAAAAACGGTAATCCTGAAATCAACGTCCAGGATTGCTAAGACTATCCATCGAAAGAAACTAATTTTGAACAATCATATAGAATATGTTTTGGGACAACAAAGAACCATACAAATTGTTTAGTCGCCCATGGGAAACTAGACGATCAACGTCTAGTCGCCCATGGGCGACTAGACACGAAAACATTGTTTAGTCGCCCGTGGGCGACTAAAAATGAAACACCGTCTAGTCGCCCATTTGCGACTATACCACACCATCTTCATCATCCTCTCCGTCCTATCTTTGCTAAGGCGTCTCTTGTTTCGCCTCGATTGGAGTTTCCGTTAAATTTTACGATAAAAATCGTAAAAAATATTTTCTCGCAAAAACTTCAAGACCAACCGTGTAAAACAACAACGGTTAACTTAAACACCAAAATTTTCTCGATTACATGAGTGGTTTGTTATTTTTTGGGAACCAAACATCGTATAATCGTAAAGTCGCCAAAAATTTTAAAACGGCCCGAAAGGGTCTAAAACACGATAAAGACCAACTTACGATTTAGACGAGAATGAACCCGATTGCAATGACGGTCTACTAAATTTCCGAAATGGAAAAATGGAAAAGAAGATAATTGTCAAGTCTCAGATAATTTTGTAAAATCGAGAAGATAAGGAAGATATCCAGGGAAGATAAACTCGAATCAAGGGCAGAAAAATGAAGACGAACGACCTTGGAGACCTATATAAAGAAGAGTCAAGACAAGGAGAGGGGGATCCGAAAAATAGTTTTTGAGGGAAGTTTTTGTTAGCTTTAGGATAACTTAGGATTTGGGTGGCTAGACTAGCGAGTTTTGATACCTAGAACATTTTACTGTTATGTTTCTTCTGTTCTCCATTGTTGACAAATTTCCGTCCATCTTGTTTTCGATGAATCTCTGTAACTTTGCTTCGTCTTAATCAATAAAACGGCTTTGTGCAATCTCTTTTGATATCTTGTTATTGTCTCTTTTTCATATTCGTGTGTTTACGCAGGGAATCTGGGACCTTAAGAAATTTAGGATTTCTTGACCTTCCTCCGTTCAATAAAATAGAGAGTGTGAATTTCGGTTCCCACATGGATGAGGTTAAGGAAAAGTTGGATTATGTTCATAGTCTTCTGAAGAAACAATTCAGATTCATAGAAGGAGTGGAGGTTGTAGAACCTGTGGTGGAAAATGAAGATGAAGAGGATGTGAATTTTGTTTGTGGGACTGATTTGGGAATCAGCAGGGCAATAAAAACTTTAATGGGCTAACCAAAGAAGTAACTTCAGAAACAATCAGAACTAGCAGTACCAGAAACAATTCAGCAACAACAACAACAGTTGCTTCACAAGAAACTACTATGGAGATTTGTCTTCCCAGACTCCAGCGACAGCAACTAAAGAGAGCAAGCTAGAGTCTATGATTGACCAAATTCTGGAAGGCCAGCAGAAAATGACTGTGTATTTCAATGGGAAGTTGGATGTTGTGTATACTAAGCTGAACACTAAATTCGAGGCTCTAAGCACACATGTGAAGAAGCTGGAAACTCAATTTGTCTAGACCAGTGATTATGTAAAGCGACAAGAAGCTCTTGTTAAAGAAAAGGGTGAAGCTCGAAAGAAGCATCACGTGAATACCATCATTGAGGATGATTTTTGGTAGGTCATTAAACGCTTCAAGAAGGTGATTTTCGAGTTAAAGTTTCCATGCCTTTCGGCAGTGCTCACTGGTATCATGTGACTCCCAGTGAGCACCGATCGATGCCCTTAGAAAATCTCAAGGATCCGTGACAAGCAACCAAAATCAATCAACGTGAAGCAAGCGTCGATCGATGCCCACCAAACTCTGAGGGACAAACCCCGATTGGAAAGAGAAAGAGAAACAAGGTTCCTAAATATTTAAAGAGGGGAGCTAATCATAAGAAGATGAATGCCTTTACCAAAAAGGTACTGAAGATACCAAGGGAAGAAGATTTTGATGATGCCTACCATAAGAACAGACTCTAGATGTTTTTCGGAGAGTGCAAATAGACTTAATATTACATCCATTTGAAGTTGAAGAAGGTGATGAACTTAGAGAAGAAACGTGACCCAAGAAAGTTTGTGGTTCCATTTATTGTTGCTGGTCACGAGTATCCATATGCTTGTGTGATACATGTTCTTCAGTGAGCATTTTGCCTAGAGAGATGGCTAAGCACTTATGTATAAAAATTGAGTCTTCTTATGACATCTTCAAATTTGTATATTGCTCTAAAGTCAGTTTAGGGGGGGGGATTCTCATAGATATGCAGGTTGAGATTGGTGATGCCATTTTCCTTGTAGACTTACACATAATGGATATTGAGTTAGAGTGGAATACTTTCTTGCTGCTTGGGAGAGCATTCTTGGATACTATAGGGGCAGTGTGTGACATGGAGACAAACAAGTTGTGTCTGTCTTTCGTGGATAAGAATGTTTTTCATGACCCTGTGAAGGTGTTCAGAGGGAACACGTCCTACATTGGGTTTGGAGATGAAGCAGGATTTGTGGCTGCCATTCATATTGATTCAGATCTTGAGAGTGAAGTTGCAGAACCAGCGTCGAGCGACGCTTCACAAGCGTCAATCAATGCCGCCTGGATCTCGGAACAGATGAAAACGTTGACACTTGAGGACGCCACAACCTAGAGACCCATGAGACAACCACATATCTAGAACCAGATGAGCATGATGTCTACAGAGATCAGGAGGGTTGTGTTCAAGCTATAAATGGGAGGATTATTGATGTGTCAAAGTCCGGTGTGGCTGAGATTCTCGAAATGGCTGCAAGTGTAGGAAGTCAGAATCTTAGTTTACCCCAAGATGAAAGGCCCTTTTAGAGGAACATCAAATATGATTACCCTTACTATCAAACTGAATCGGCATCCCCTAGGAGAGATCATGTTGAATACATGATATATCATATTGTTATAGCAAAGGAGAAGATGTATGATGATTTCTATAGAATGCTGGATGCAACCTACATTTGGATGAACAACAGCATTGGATGGGTGAGTAACTGTATGGAGAGTCTAGAACTTCGAGTGTATCAGATTAGTGCTACTGTGGAGAGGCAAGAACATCAGAGGACAAGAGGAGAAAAGCCATAAGAAGCTTTGTGAGCTGCTAGTTTAAATTGACCGAAGAATATGTTGAGACTTGTTTTCCAACAGGTTCTCATTTGCCTCAATACTAGCCCATAACTCCAAAACGTCAAGATAAAGACTATAAACAAGCTCTAAGTGGAAGTCTACCGCTATTAGCTAAATTTTTTTTTCTAGAAAACCCAAGGGATCACGAGTTGAGGGCCAGCATGGATCGACGGCTGGTCCGCGATGATCAACGCCATACTACCAAGCGTCGACCGGCACTTCACTGCATCGTTAGACGCTCATCGCAGAAAATAGGTATACTCATGTTTCCCTTTTTCAATACTTACAGTTTTTCTTTATTTATATTGACAATCTCGGGCTGAATAACATTAGTGAAAGTGTTGTTTTAATTCGGGGGAGGTGTCTACTGACATTGTGTTTTGTTTTTAGTGTCAGTTAGCTGTTTTATTGAGTCAAAATATAGTCAATTGGAGATGATGATTTTTTTCCTAGAACAATGCTGCCTAACCATTCTCTAGTTACTAAAAAATCTAAAACAATACTGCCTAACCATTCTCGGCCAGCCAGTAACATCCACACTTACTAGAGAATCTGAAGAACCAAAGCTGACTTCCAACCTAATCTACTCAAATGGCTTGTCTTGTGGCTTGGAATACACTGGATAGGATTTCTCATGCAGGTTTGGAAGGTAAAAGCTTGTTTGTTTATGTTTCCCCTCCCTCCTAGATTCAACATCAACAAAACATTGATATGACTTCCAGAGTAGTACAGGGGCACGAAATTTTCCTATGACCCCATTATTTTACTAGAATGTGACGATCACACAAAGCTGGAAGTGAAGGGTATGAAAATTTCGTTTGACCATATTATTCGCCTACACTTTGAAGAGATTGGAAAAAGAGAAGAAAAAAAAAAGAGAGAAAAAAAAATCAGAAAAGAGAGAAATAGGGGGGGGGGGGGGGGGGGATGGGTCAAAGACTGCTTGTGTGTTCAGAAATCTGTTGGGGGTAAGAATCCATGTGTCTTTTTATCGATATTCCAAGATAAAGCATCCACTTTTATATTTTAGATATGAGGTTAGTAGACTGGTAAGTCAGATGGTATATGGTGAGTTGTGGTATGTCAAGTTTGCTAAGCGAGGGATATGTACATGTAAATTCCTTCGATTTGGTTGCCACATTGTAGAGGTGATGGTGGTGTTCTAAGGAGTTGGTGAGTCCATGCTTTTTCAAACTTCTTCCACAGGTTTATTCTATTTTTGTTTAAGGGCCAGAAAATGATAAGTCTAAGAGAGTTGATATGTCATAGATTTTACCAATTTTGACCATGATATGAGTCCCTTTTAGAGTCTTTATTATGCATTTATAGTCCATTTTAGGGTATTTTCAGGTATATGTGTGTTTTGGAACATTCTGGAGTAATATGGAACTTAAAATTAAAAAAAAACGTAGATGTGCAGAAGTTGGAGTCGGGATATGAAGTGGGCATCGACCGACGCTACCTTGGGATCGATCGACGCTCTTGCAGACTGGGGAAACCGACTTAACTTTCTAGAGTTGCACTTTGGCCTAGAAGTTTCTTTATTTGCAAAGAAGCCCCTCGTCGTGCTTAACCTGTATTAGTTTAGTTTCCAGCCATTGTTTAGATTACCCTTTATTATATTAAGAGATGTTTTGGAGAGGAACTTTGAAATTCTTCAGAGATTGATTGGAACTCGAGTATTTTTTACTTTTCTTATTTATGCAATTTATTCAGTTTATCTATTTGTCTTGCATGATCATGTCTGAGGAATTCACATGTTAGATCTAGGGATTTTTAGGGTTCTGATGAACTTGTGATTGATAGAACTGCTAGGATAATCTAATTTCTTCCTTTAATTGGATTGTTCTTATCGCTTGTTCTTATAGTAATTAACTAAGAACTTAATCTTAGGATCATTGTGAGACACGAGAGTGAAATCAATACCTTAATTGAATCATGTTGAGCTAAGTTGTTAGTCACAACGAGAGTTGGCCTGAAGAACTTAGTGAACATATTGAATTGGGTCATTAATGCTTGTCTAGAGAAATTGGCCTCTGCAATGAGAGTTGGCTTTCGAAGATTTAAACATAGATAGTTTATCGCAGTGAGAGTTGGATAAATAACATTTGAGTACGACTTCTATGACTGAACCTAATAAAACGCTTAGGAACTATTTATCTTAGTTCTTATTGCTTGTTTGATATCTCTGAATTTAGTGTGTTGTCTATCTGTTTACAAACCATTTTTTTTTGTTTCGTTTGATTTATTGCTTTCTATTATTTATCTCGTGTTACCAATAACTGATAGTATGTTTTTGATCCACTTACTGTGGATTTGATCCCCAAATATTACAACTATTTCTTATTTGAGAGAGTGCTCTTGAGATAATTTGCGCATATCAAACTTACGTCTCATTAGGCTCAACCAGCCCACACGCCCATAATCACCATATTCACTTATGTCCAAACTAGACATTACATATCCACTACTCTCCACACCCTCACAAATCACAATCAATCACATAGTCACTTACTCAACTTCATTAGATTTCATACCTTAGTTCATTACATGCATCTAACAACCTAGCCTATTCAATTCATCTAACAACCTAATAGCGCAGCTCATCTTCACAATCATGCCAACAATCAATTCATTGTAGTGAGACAATCAATCCATTTAATGCTTTAACAATATGAGGGTTTGTATGCAACATGCAACATAAATCTAAGAACCTAGCAATTATCATGATCTATCATCCTAACAAAAAAAAATAACCAACCTAGTCCATCATCTTTCTTTTAACAAATATAGAAGATCAAGAGAAGACACTGATTTTGAAACCACCTCACCTTGATTGAAAAACGAAATCTAGGGCTAAAAATATATCCGAAGAACGACGAGCAACAAAGAACACACATAATAATCACAACAATCAAGCGCGAGGCTCGGTGGCAGCTTAGTCAAACAGAGCAACGAATTGGAGGACCCAGCGGTGGCGCGGCAACGGCGGCTCGGGCACGAAGGAGAGAGAGACCGAGATAAAGAAAGAGAAAAAAGAGAGAAAGAAAAAAAAAAGTTTTGATGGCTAAGTTTTTAGGTTCCTCAAAATGTTTGTACGATTTTGCTAGAGATTTTGATGGAAAAAAATAAATAGAATATCTATTCATTAAAAGAAATGAAAGTCATAAACTTAATTCTGGACCTAATAGATTTTTTCTTTAAATAATTTTTATTTCATCATAAACAGTTGCACTTGGCTTCCAAAATCTTTATGGTAGTTTGTTTTTGTGCCCGTTGGCTTTGTTTGGCTTGTATTTATCCAAGTTAACTTCACTCTACTATAATGTCAATTTTGGGCTAGTGTTCCGTTTAAATTTTTCCCCTTTTTGGGCTTATGTTCATGTCTTTTAAGTTCGTGTCTCCAGAAAAATATCATTTCTTTCTTCCTGTTTTGTAATATATCTTGTATTCTCCTAAGTTTTAATAATACTACTACCTTCGTTTCATTATGATATATTTTTTCTATTTTCAAATAATAGATATTTTAACATTTTTTACTTATTTTTAAAAGAAAAGTGTTTTAGATTTTTTATGTATTTTTAATAATAAATTGTAAATTTTCAAAAAATATTAATTAATAATTTTTAAATTATTTTGAATTATTATTGGTTAAAGTTAAGAGAAAATTGTTATATTTTTAAAATTTTATGTATTGGAAATTTTATGTATTGATAGTTAAAATATTTTTCTTAATATGTATGAAAGATTTAAGATATTAGAAACATAAGGATTATGTTTTAGAAAAAAGAAAATTTGTTTTATAAAAATAAATGTTTGGTGTTTTCTATGAAAATATCGCAATTTTGAAAAAAGTAATTAATTTTATTGAATTATTATTAGTCAAAAATTATTAAAAATAAAATGATACATTTATTATAGTGATTTAATGTATTTTTTTTAATATGTGTAAAAATACAAAAAAAAAAATACTTTAAAGAAACAAAAGAGTATTATATAAGTGAAAGTTGATACGTTTACCGTCGAGGCAAGACCATGTGCTCACTCACATGCGATCGTCTCTTCTTCCGCTCTTTTTAATTTATATTTTCCTCTCAATTGATTAACTCAGAACTTCACAACCCCAACAGACAAAAGCAACAAGTAGAAGAACAGGAGACCGGAAGATTCGTACGGTCACATCTCTCTCTCTCTCTACACTTAGTTCAAGAGAGAGAAAAAGCATAAGGAAAGGACCCAACAATGAAGGAAGGAAACGACGGGTTTGTCCGAGCAGATCAGATTGATCTAAAGAGCTTAGATGAGCAACTAGAGAGACATTTAAGCAGAGCTTTGACTTTAGAGAAGAACAAGAAGAGAGATGAAGAAGATTCCGCCACCATCGGAGCCTCCGCCTCTTCCTCCCCTGTCGCCGCTCTCAACGGCGGTTTCGTAGGGCAGAGGAAACAGAGGCTTGAGTGGGAGATCGATCCTTCTAAGCTTATCATCAAGACTGTTCTTGCTCGTGGCACTTTCGGTACGGTCCATCGTGGTGTCTACGACGGTCAAGATGTCGCCGGTGAGTCACCTAGCCGTCGTTTTATCCTCTAAATATTTCCTCTTTTTGATTATATGATTTAGTAACTGTAAAATGTGGTTACGTTGAAACTTTTACTCTTACAGTTAAATCAGATTACTTAAAATTACAACATTGAGGCGAACTAAAGATACTGAAAGAATTTTTTTTTTTTTAATTAAGTTTGCTAATTATATTTAGCTTCTTTTGTTAGTGGGTAGAAGCAACTCTTGTGATCTCCGTGAAGCCAACACGGGTTTTGCTATCATAAGTTTTTCAGCTACTTGAAAGGCCTACTTGTCTAATTATGAATCTTGCTTTGTGGATCTCTTTCATGTGATTCCAGCTGTTGTTGTCCCAGTCTCTTTTTAAAGAATTTAATTTAAAGAGGAAAAAGGATGAATAGCTAATAGATTCCATGAATGCAATTATTAAAAGAAAGCTTTTTTCACAGTAATTGAATTGTGCTAATAATTGTGGTGAACTGAGCAGTAAAGCTGCTTGATTGGGGTGAAGAAGGGCATAGATCAGAAGCTGAGATTGTGTCTTTGAGGGCAGACTTTGCTCAGGAAGTTGCTGTTTGGCATAAGCTGGACCATCCAAATGTTACTAAGGTTCATATACTTTAGCATATGAAGTTACCTTCTTCTTTTTTTTACAATCATTGACAGATATTGATGGTGAGGATATCATTGAAATTTTGCAGTTCATAGGAGCTACAATGGGTGCATCAGGGTTACAACTACAAACAGAGAGTGGTCCACTAGCAATGCCAAACAATATATGTTGTGTTGTTGTTGAATATCTTCAAGGTGGTGCTTTGAAATCCTTCTTGATCAAGAACAGAAGAAGAAAATTAGCATTTAAAGTTGTTGTTCAGCTCGCTCTTGACCTCGCTAGGGGGTATTAGCATCCTTCCCCCTTTTATCCTCATTTGATTAAGAAGAAGAAGAGGCATTTCTTTTTATAATTTTGTTGTTATGTTGCTTTTTTCAGGTTGAGTTACCTTCATTCACAGAAGATTGTTCACCGTGACGTAAAGACAGAGAACATGTTGTTAGACAAAACCCGAACTGTCAAAATCGCTGATTTTGGAGTTGCTAGAGTTGAAGCATCTAACCCTAATGACATGACAGGAGAAACTGGCACACTTGGCTACATGGCTCCTGAGGTACAACTACTGATATAATCATCGATATTTTTTAACAAATCCAGTATTTATACAAAACCATCTTTGGCTGCAGGTTCTCAATGGAAACCCTTATAATCGAAAATGCGATGTGTATAGTTTTGGTATCTGCTTATGGGAGATATATTGTTGTGACATGCCATACCCTGATCTTACTTTCTCTGAAGTCACTTCAGCCGTGGTCCGGCAGGTATATACTTAAAGAGTTGTCTTAATCCTTCATTTAATTTATAACCACATATCTATATGCAACATGGTGTTATGATCGATATAGAACCTGAGACCAGACATACCGAGGTGTTGCCCGAGTGTGCTTGCAGCTGTGATGAAGCGATGTTGGGATGCAAATCCAGACAAAAGACCGGAGATGGACGAGGTTGTGCCGATGTTGGAGAGTATTGATACGACTAAAGGAGGAGGGATGATCCCTGTTGACCAGCAACAGGGTTGCCTCTGCTTCCGAAGGAAACGTGGTCCTTAAGTTCCTATCTAAGATCATTCAAAACTCAAGATTTGTGTCCTGTTTGCTTTCTTCTTTTCTTTTATTATTAATCCAGAAAGAGCAAGGCATGTTAGGGCTTTAATGGTGGCTAAAATTCCCGTAAAGTATGATATGTTATCTATATTCTTCTTAAACTTTTTTTTTTGTTTTTGCTCTGTTGGTGAGAATTTCTTACTATATATTAATATGGTCACGTATATCATCTACTCATGTTTTACTTGGTCGATGATATGACCCAAAAGGTAAATTAGTTTGGTTTTAGCTTTAGCTTCATAGAATAACAGATTGTGACAATCTTCCTATTGTTTCGTGACTATACATAACGTCTTGGCTTTCGAAAGTTCGGTAGAATTGAGTGGTTATCCAAGTTTCAAAATGAATGAGTCTGGTAGATTTTGTTTGCTTCTTCTCTTGTATCTCTCAAATTTAATCCTGAATCTAGCGAATATTATTTGTATTTAATAAGAATCCACGAATTACAGCTTCTTTTTTTCGAAAAAAACATGTTAAATTGATTCAAAAAAATCTATTGTTTTTTTTACAAAGTTGAATAATCACTCAAGAGATAGAAAAATAACAGTATTAGACTGATATTGAAGCTATGAGAAAATCCACAACCAAAATTGTAACGTTGGTGTGTAACTATTAACTCCTTACCAGAGCCGGTCCTATCAATTTAAAGGCTGCAAGCAAAAATAAAAAATATGGCCAAAATGTAAGGGGTAAGATTCAAACTCACGACTAGGATTTGTAGCTATAGCTTGGTAGACCACTAGTCCAACATAGACTTTTGTAAAATATGTGGCCGATATTTTAGTTATTTTAAAAGCGGCCGGAAATTGTTTTAATTTGTTTGTCAATGAAATTGACAACTGTTCCAGTGAGGTCTGGTTGATCTCCAGATTACAACTTCGATATGAAAACACTCAAGAACAACTGGCTTAACCCAGATTATACTTCTTTCTCTATTCAAAAGCTAACTAAATTAAACCTTCCACAATTATTTATGATGAACGAACCCAAACAATAAACAAATAATGTCTCTTCTTTCATGAAGCTCAACATGACCATTGGATCATTTATTCTTCCTACTTCTCATTTTTCTTTCGACTGCAGATTTTATAAAGGTTGATTTCCTTTCTCTAGAGGGTGCTTTTGAAGATATATAATATCGGCCGAGCTTCTTGTGTCGACTAACAGTCTTGCGACATTGAGATTTTGTATTGTCAACTCCATAATGATGAGGTCTTCGCGGGGTTTGGCTCGATTGGGTGTTTCCCTATCCTTGAAGGAAATGACATCGCTATATCTTTTCTTTGGCATTTTCCCAGTTAAGTGTTTGGTAATTTTGAGTAATAAAATCTACCCCCATCCTTCTAGCGCTAAACTGTGGAAGCTAAAATTTGCATAATCAAAAATTATAATGAAAGAAAGTATAACTTTCTTTGAGGTTATAGATTCTATGTGTAACTACACTGACACGAAAATGAAATAGACAATAAAGAGATGAAGTTGCACAGTGTTGTTTTATTGATTGAGACAAAAAAAATTCAAAACAGAATTACCTATAAGATTGTACAGAAATCTGTTGACAGTAAGTGACGATAGAACAAAGCAAAAAATGTCTAAGTTTAAGCTTGCTACTCTAACCACCTACGTCCTAAGTTCTCTAAAGCTAATATGAACTTCTAAGTACTTTCGTTTGTGGATCATTTACTTGAATGTCCAAGGTCTTTTTTATATACACTCCCAAGGTCGACCATGTTGCCATTTTCTGTAGATTCATATATGTCTTTGTTTCCATATTTCTTCCGTTATCTCCTTTTGGTTGAGATTCGAGTCTATCTCTTTCACAAATCTTCCTTATCTTGTTTTCTTCCTTATTCTCTCTAATTAAAGTAAACCTTCATTGAAACATGGCCATTTTCCTGTTAATTAAAAACAGTAAGTTATGCGCCATTACAGACCATTTTACGAATTATGCGTTATTACGATTTTTTTCAGAAAATTGTCAATTCACTCGATGTTGCGATTTTTTGTATTGTTAGTGTACGAAATGATTTCAAAATCATTTGTATCGTTGAAAACATGTTTAGTTTTTAATTTAACCATTTCATACTCTACGTTTGGCTAGATTTTAAGGAAAACAAAGGATTTCTTATTTTCTCCATAAAATCTCAACGGTAACTCCGATTACGACCAAACAAAGAAAATTTCAAAAATATTCAAGATAAAATATGATGAACAGAGGAGTGGGAGATGCTGAGGAGTGAGAGGGAGAAATGGACGATACTGATTCTAGAGTTGAAGCAATGGGCGCACTAGCCAGGAATCGTTGTCTTTATTTTTTCCTTGTCGCCGCAACCCTGGTCCTTTTCTTAACAACCTTCAGGTTTCGCCCACCATCCTTCGCTCACATGATATTAGAATTCCAAATTAACTGAAGAAAAGGGGGCTAAATCAGACAAGTACTGATCAAAGTAATTTTGATGAAAATGAAGGTTTACCTCGCGCTATGCGATTAGAATTTTGTTGTATTCTTGGTTTATTGATATTCGTCCAAGCTTTGTTAGTATGGGCTCTAATTTTGATTACATTCTCATGGAAGCTTTCTAGATAAGCAGAAACATCCGGATGCCAAACTGCATAAAAAAAAGCAAAGACAACACATTAATCTATAATGTTAACTAACCAAAAATATAACTTCGCTCTCTAACAATTTCTGAAGTCCATAGCACTCAAAGTTCAGTCGGGGTTCCTTAAACGCCACTCGGTTAATCTTGACAAATAAGTAGTGATGTTGCCAACTATGAGTCTTGAAAGGATGGCCAGTCAAAATATTCATCTTCTGCTTCATCTTCGTCTAGATATATCCAGTTTTCTTCACCTAGACATGGAATAACTCTTCAAAACACACTGACACTAATCAATACATCAATCTTGGAAGCTATGACCAACGACGTCACAAAAATCTTGATCGATAACATTCTCCATTAAGATAAAGACATATCTTTTCTACGGCAGTACGCGGTAATCAGTTGTGGGAACAAGAACCATAGCTTGGTGTCCTTCTAAAACCAGGATTTGTACACACAAGTGTAACATATTGGAGGGTTCCATGGCCTTTGATCGGATCGAGGAATGATAAACGTGAAGCCAGGTGAAATGTCAAGCTCCTCCAAGAGGGTTGTCACTCTCGAAAAATTAAATCTTGTCTGCTCGACATTAGGCTAATCTTGCATGTAGACCTCTGAAGGCCGGATCTGGTATTCAACAAGAGAATGATGGTAAACAAAGCCTCGGGATGGATTAAGCCTTACATGATAAATGATATCGTCCCGCAGATACCAAACTCTTTTTTATGAGAGTCCAAACTGCCGATCACGTGCACTTCGGCTCGATTGTTTTCCAATGCCTGACTGCTGCCCTCAACACTAAACATTTCCTCGACATCGCAAACTAATTGCAACTGTTGAAATTTAATCCAGCGGTATCTCTTAAAGTGTATCAATGGTTCTTCATTAGGTCATCGGAATGACTGGATCCGCGGGAAATATATGGATCTGGACTAGAAGATACAATTATCTCTTTTCCCTTCCTTGGGCACTTGCGGATTGAAGACATAATTCGTTGACGAACAAGACAAGAAGTACAAAGCAAATCGGAAAATTTGATATGATTTCTACGATGGTGGATCGGATACTACAAACAAACAACAAAAAAAGAGGACATAAGAGAGAGTTTGGAGAAAATATACCTTTATTCTCAAGAAAATGTGAGGAAATAAGGATTTGATTCCTTATTTTATATTGATACGACATGCTAACCTAGAACATATAATTACTAGGTTAACAAAATACATATACTGAAGCGACAACACATTTTCCACCTTTCTAAGGAAAAAAATTCGACTTCTCGGAATAAACCATGTCTGGTTTAGAATTGTGAAATGGTACGCTGATTGTACCAGAGTTTCAGACAAAGTCGATAGAACTGAACCACGACGCTGTTTCACCAAAAAACAAACAAAAGGATGCCAAGAAAGATGTTCAGCTGGGAGGCTAGCTATAACTCTTTTACTCTTTGGGTCCATTTTTGTTAGTTTCCGAGATCAGCTTTGCCTCACGCAACGAACGTGGAAGGATTTATTATTACATCATTTAGTCAAGGCCCATCAAGTAAACAAAGTTCGGCCCATTTGAACATAGTTGGCTAGGGTTTACGCCGACTTGGAGAAATAATATGAAACATGACGAGTATATAAGGAAACAAAGGGATATCGAAGAACACACGAGTTGACACCAAAGTTAAGGTTTTTGTCTTTTTCTGTAATCATCCTTTGTATCTTTAATAAAACTTCTTTCAGTTAACCTATTATCAAATTTATGCATAATTTCGATACTTGCTGAATTCAAATTAAACACTTACTATACTTGGTTTAATAAGGATGTTCGCTTGGACTATACTATGGTCTGATCCCCACAAACGCAAGTACTGAACAGAAAAATTGGGTAATTTTTTGTGCCAATCCGCATTATCTACTGCTCCATCTACCCGGCAAGGGACCATCAACCGTCTTCTTTTTCCACCCCATGACACAATGAAAGAGTTACATTTTGTTTTGTTTTTTTAAATAAAAGTTTATGTTATTGTTAAAAAAGACAAAAAAAATGAGAAAATAAGGCCCAAATAATGGAGGCGAAGTGGAGAGAGAAAGCTCCACTCTCTCACACCCCAAAGCTTGGTCTAATCTGAATCCAAGAAATCAAAATCAGAAAAGCTCTGTCTATGACAACAGAAATGTCTGAGGATGATGAAGAGCAGTCTCAACCGTCGGATCTACGCTCGCAACCACCGAACAAATCTCGGAACTGCATCTCCTCCTCGTCCTCTCAGACTTTCCCTGACCATGTCCTGGAGAACGTCCTCGAGAACGTGCTTCAGTTCCTCGATTCGAGATGCGACCGTAACGCAGCTTCTCTTGTCTGCAAACTGTGGTGGAAAGTGGAGGCTTTGACTCGATCCGAGGTTTTCATCGGGAACTGCTACGCGCTTTCTCCAGCTAGGTTAACTCAGAGATTCAAGCGTGTTAGGTCTCTTCTCCTTAAAGGGAAACCCAGGTTCGCTGATTTCAATCTCATGCCTACTGATTGGGGTGCTAATTTCGCTCCTTGGGTCTCCACCATGGCTAAAGCTTACCCTTGGCTCGAGAAGGTCGATTTGAAGCGGATGTTTGTTACTGATGACGATCTTGCCCTTCTCGCTGACTCCTTCCCTGGATTCAAAGAGCTTATCTTGGTTTGTTGTGAAGGTTTTGGAACCAGTGGAATCGCTGTCGTTGCTAACAAGTGCATGTAATCTCCTTTCTCCCACTAATGTTTTACTTTGGAATACAACTTATTTGTATCCCCATTTGTTTCAGAAAGCTTAAAGTGCTGGATCTGATCGAGTCAGAGGTCACTGACGATGAAGTGGATTGGATTTCTTGTTTCCCAGAGGATGTAACTTGTTTGGAGTCTTTAGCATTTGACTGTGTGGAAGCTCCCATCAATTTCAAGGCCCTTGAAGGTCTTGTTGGCAGGTCACCCTTCTTGAAGAAACTAAGGCTGAACAGGTTTGTGTCTCTAGAGGAGGTACATCGCCTGCTACTTGGGGCTCCGCAGCTCACAAGTCTTGGCACTGGCTCCTTTAGCCGTGATGATCAGAGCGAGCAAGAACCGGATTACGCAGCTGCTTTCCGTGCTTGTAAATCTGTAGTTTGCCTTTCAGGATTCAGGGAGTTAATGCCAGAGTACCTTCCTGCTATCTTACCTGTTTGCAACAATCTTACCTCACTGAATTTCAGTTATGCTAACATTTCTCCTGACATGTTTAAGCCCATCATACACAATTGCCACAAACTCCAGGTTTTCTGGGTATGTATCCTTCTTCACCTCCTATGGTTTTTAGTTTACTTGTAAGCACTCAAAAGGATTGAATATATAATATACTTTTATCTTGAAACTTGTACAATGCAGGCTCTGGATTCGATATGTGATGAAGGACTACAGGCAGTTGCAGCGACTTGCAAGGAACTCCGTGAGCTCCGGATCTTCCCTTTTGATCCCAGGGAAGACAGTGAAGGTCCTGTCTCTGAATTAGGCCTCCAAGCAATCTCCGAGGGTTGTAGAAAACTGGAATCTGTTCTCTACTTCTGCCAGCGCATGACTAATGCCGCCCTGATAGCCATGTCGGAGAACTGTCCCGAGCTGACTGTGTTTAGGCTCTGCATAATGGGTCGACATAGGCCTGACCATGTGACAGGAAAGGCTATGGACGAGGGATTTGGTGCCATTGTTAAAAACTGCAAGAAACTAACTCGGCTCGCCGTGTCCGGGTTGCTTACGGATCAAGCTTTTAGGTATATGGGTGAGTATGGGAAACTGATCCGTACTCTGTCAGTAGCTTTTGCAGGGGACAGTGACATGGCTCTGAGACATGTCCTCGAAGGTTGCCCTAGACTACAGAAACTCGAGATAAGAGACAGTCCGTTTGGGGATGTTGCGTTACGCTCCGGTATGCATCGGTACTACAACATGAGGTTTGTTTGGATGTCGGCATGTAGCTTGTCTATGGGATGCTGCAAGGATGTTGCACGTGCAATGCCGAATCTAGTTGTGGAAGTAATTGGTTCGGATGATGATGATGAGAATAGGGAGTATGTTGAGACTTTATACATGTATCGGTCTCTTGATGGTCCAAGGAAAGATGCACCATTGTTCGTCACAATTTTATAGGAAAGAGGAGCATTTTCGTGTCTTGCTGAGAGCTTAAAGAGGGGAGAATGCTAATCGGTAGGTGTAGGAATGCCGAAGATGATGATGGTGGCGTCAGAGATACAATGCATGATGGTTGATAATGATGATGATGATGATGATAGTTGCGAAGGGCATAATGCATGACTGTTGTACCATTATTTATTTTATTTTCTTTTCTCTTTATTTTTTTTGGTTTAAAAGTTCTTGGTTGGTTAGGTGGAACAATGGATGTATGTTTTGGGGAGCATCGATGTTAGTTAGAGAGATGAGTTGGTTCTTATGTTTCTAATAAGCTGCACTTTTGGATCTTTCTAGTTGTTGTTTAGAACTAACGAGACGTCTCTCTGTTTTTCCTTTTTTCAATTCATTTGTGATATTCCATCTGAATCCGTTAAAATCATTTCGATTCTATTCGTCTTGAGAAGTTACGGTGGAGAGAGATAAGGTGAGGTTCTTATCCAAAGGAAGACCTCTCCTTTTTGCCTTCTGAGAAGCTATCTTTGTCCCCAAAAGACTACACTTTTTCAAACTGACAGGACACAACCATTATTTTCTTAAAGGTCATAAACCAAACTGAAATAATGGAGAGGATGGTGACAAAAAGCATATGATGGTGGTGGATTAAGAGAGAGTAATTAGGATTGGTGGCACATTTGATGTGATCATCACACCGACTCATTAAACCACTTAACACCAATGTTTTATATTTCCATCATTTATATCACTTCGCTTCCTCAACCTACGGTCACGACTCTTCCAAATTTGTTATCTCCAGCCCTCTCCCTCTAAACAAACAAACAAATAAATAAATAAATAAATAAATAAGACATTGGCTTAAATAATTGATTACATGTATGTCTCCTTTTCTTTTTTCAGTGAATGTTGAGTTTATTCAAAAATCATATGTACATGTGCAACAAAGAAGTTTTTGAAAGTGATCACAGTTTTTTATCTCGTACTAAACCCAAAATTGACGGGTTATTTCTCTAGTTAAGTTACCTATGAGCTAAGTTGATCAATGGAAACACTTACCAGAAAGGCCACAAGAAAAGTCGTCTCACTCAGGATTGGAAAGTTTTCTAGAGCTGATGTTTTGGATCCGTCTTTGATAGGGGTGTGATTAGGTTACATGGTGGTGATGGTGATGGAATGACTTCATCAGTTTGGATCTGCGCGTTGTTTCAGTTGTATTCACTTTTTCTTGGATCTATTTCGATTTAGTTGATATTTGATCGAGCTTTTAAATTTTAGATATCTTTTTATCTTCTTCCATAGACGACGCCAAATTGTGGGTGCTATAATTCACAATCAAAACTTTCACGTAAATATAGTAAAGTCCATGATATATGTGAGTAGATCTCTAAGATAATTTGTTCTAATTGGACTAATATTATTAAAAGTGAATATGATAAATGAAAAGAACAAATGACAAGATAATACATTCTCGAAAAGAGTATTCTAGGTCTCACGTGAGTAGGTCAAAAAGTGTATGTCATATAGTGATCTTGACTCGTCCTTTATACCGATCAATTCGCTCCAACTACTCCATGTATCTACGGCGTACGTGTCGTACCTTGCTTCAGAGATCTCGGCATGTTATGTAACCGATTGATCACGATGTGACTGGGTCTTGATTGTTATATGTAGACTTGGAGCTCGCCACCTCAAGGTGCTAATAGCTGGGCTTCACTGGTCGATCATGTCTTCAATGCCTATTTAGCATGTTTCGATTGGACATTTACTGGACCAGATTAATGATAAATCATGCTTCAACAACATCCACTTCCACTGCAACCTCTACTAAATATGTAATTTTCACTCTGTATTTTGTATTTGTCTACGCCTTGATCCTATCAACCACCATCTCTTAAACCACAATATCTTCTGTAATCACCATCAAACTACTTCATGACCACATCCATCACACGTCCACCATCATCTTAGCCATCACAGCTACCACTAAATCCATGACCTCCGCTACACCTTTCCTATCCACCCATTGATTCCTCTGTAACTACCATCGTTTCGTAATGTTGTGACTGTATAATTGAGTTCTATATTACTTGATACTCTTAACCATGACATATGTATCATACTATTGAGTATATTCCATTATATTTATATTCTCATTTGCATAAACACTTGTATGATGTAAGAGTATGATCACATGAATGATTTATTATTTTTGTTTCATATTTTTAATATTATGTTAGATACATTTGATTATTGAAAGCAACCTTAGATATCCATAAGTAGACAAAATCTTTTTTCTAATATCTCACTCTATTTGAACTAATATATACTATACCATTTGATATGTTCCTTCCGATTTATGTAGTCTCTTTCATCAAACTACATTCATTAAATTAACGACTATCACGAGCACTACCACAACCATAATAACCTCTGCTATGAAAGATCACCATTTTTATGTATCCATGACCGCTACTTCCTCTTTAACTACCACTAATGTACTCACCACCACCGTTGTTGTGATAACCACCATTGCCGCTTCCATTAACTGATGCAGTAGCCATCACCAAAATAGATTTATCTACCAACTGGTACGTCATGATCCGGTTGGTCATGAACATCGTAAGGTGCTTGATATGATCATGATAGCACAAGGGAAAAAATGAATGAACCTGATCATGGACAGCTTGTAGTTGGATGTAACAAAAAGAATGCCTTATCCGAAATAAAAGCACTATCACCAGGGATAGTTTAAACACTATTCAAGACATTCCAAGTTTAAGATGATCATCAAATAGGCTAATAGCTTGTGTGTGCTCATTTTCCATGCCTTTGGTTTTGTCCCACTCGGTTTTCCAAAGGGAAGTTTTTAACAAGGCCACATGTTGCTTACCATCTCCTATTTGATTGATCCATCAATGTCCAGCAAGGAGAAATATTTATCTAAGTATTTTAGTTATCTAAGTTATGTTTTTGTTAATATTTAAACTTGGTCTTTGATATAGTTTCGGGAGAGCCTTAGTCTTTAATGTTTTGCTGGTTTTCGAGATGTTGTGCATGTACAACCTTCTCCCTTATATAATATGGTCAAAACTGAATAAGAAATTAAGAAATATTTTCTATTTTCTCTTGTTGAGTTTAGTCTCTTCTGTTGGTGTGTAATATCCAAGATATCAAGGTTCAGTCTCTTTGATGTTGACGTGTGTCATATCCATAGGTGAACGAGGAGTATCAAGAGCCATACACAACTCTTCTGTCACCATTCGATCCACAACCATTGTGCATGCCTATCTCTTCTCAACGTTTCTATAGTGTCGATCTTGGTCAGATACTCATCAAGTGGTATCAGAGCTTGTAGCTGAGGAAGAGCGTGCAACTAAAGAGTGTTTAAATCAAAATGAAGATACTATCATCATAGACACTTTGATAATCATTCAAGCTAATCAGAATTCAAGCTGATCAACAATTAGGCAAGTAGTTTATGTGTGCTCTTTTTCTGCCTTTGGTTTTGTCCCACTGGATTTTTTAAGAGGGTTTTTAACAAGGCCACAAGTTGCTTCTCCTATCACCTAATTGTTCATCTATGCACGGTGAAATCATGAAGACAATTTTAGATATCTAAGTTTTCATAAGTATTTGTGCTTAAACCTTAGTCTTTGCATGTTTTCCAAGAGCAGCCTTTGTCTTTACTCCTTGTATTTTTGAGAGCTTGTGAATGTACAAGTCTCTTTTTTTTATATATTCTAGTTGAAACTCAATAAGAAAATATCTAATCTTTTTATCAAAAACTCATTCTAAGCTTAGATCATCGTTGGTGTGTAATATCCAACAAAAAAAAGATTGTTCTCTTTGGTGTGTCTCCATCGAATTCATTCTAGGAGTATCGACAGTCATTTCACACGTCTTGTGTCACCATTTGATCCACATCCCTTGTGTACTAGAGTCTCTGATTCGCACAGCAAGGCCTATCACCTGTCCATTACATCTAAAGTGTTACCACAACACATTATAGAAATTGAGTTTTCTGATATATCTCTTTTTTTTGCTATTTGACTATTCATCTACTTGCAGAGAAATTTGATATGTGTTTTCTTGATCTGATTCTGTTAGAATTTTTTTTTGTTGATCTGGATCTAGTGCTTGGATTGTCTAAAACCTTAGATCACGATCTATGTAGGGTTTCTTTCGATGAATTCTCAACAGATCGGACTTTAGAAAAATCAAAATCACTTTGTTATAAATCCGTTTCAGTTGAATATTTTCATATACCTGTGTTTTAATCTGTTAGGGATTGAGTTGATTTTGTTTTTGAAGTTGCTATTGATCATTACTCTTGAACTCGAAAGCAAAACAAACTATGAAACAAATATGTTTTAAACTTTGATTGTTTGTTTTTGTTAGAACTAGTTACTGAATTTTTGTTTTCTTGTGTCTCACTTAACAATGGCGAAGAAGCACAAAGGAGAACTCAGAAAGTATTATGTCAACGATCAGCTTGGAAGACTCATATTGAAACAACAACAAAGGAAAATAAGAGAACACCAAAGATCATCTAGAGATGAATACAATAAAAAAAGGTTTGATCAGTTGGAAAGAAACCAGAAGCATGTTGTTGTTAGCAATGAAACTCCACAA
Source organism: Moricandia moricandioides (assembly GCA_905132885.1). Classification (NCBI taxonomy): domain Eukaryota; kingdom Viridiplantae; phylum Streptophyta; class Magnoliopsida; order Brassicales; family Brassicaceae; genus Moricandia; species Moricandia moricandioides. The sequence goes on from CAJHQQ010002093.1 coordinate 55,580, forward strand.
CAAAGAAGGTCTAAACGAGACAAGTGGAGCACAGAACTAAACAAGAAGTCTGAGACAAAGCTATGCCCATCAATCTCGGTTAAGAAACAATGTGACATGATGAGATCACGTCCATCCAATGAAATCGGTTCATCTAGAAAGACAACATCGGTTCAGAAAAAATATGACATGATGAGATCACGTCCATCCAATGAAATCGGTTCATCTAGAAAGACAACAACCTGTTTCAGTAATGAGAAGACAACATCTAAGTCATCTATGGATGTTAAAATTTTGTTTCAGTGAGAAATAAAGGAAGATTTGCTATAAGTGATTTGAAATGTGGAGAAGAAACTCATAAAGACCAACACAACACGTCCATCCTTAGAAGAACATAACTTAGAACCACTCACTACTGTCACAGAGCTAAAAATGGCAGAACCATAACCAATTCAAAAAGATCACAACGAGATTCCAACACTCATCATGGAGAAAGAACATCAACCATTCATGGAAGACATGGTTCCTTTCATTCAGGATGTAATATAAGAGGAGAAAATCAAGGAACCACAAGCATATCATGGAATGAATCAACTGACGGTCTTTGATCCATGTAATTTCCAAAAGACATTCTTGGATACTTTTCTGATCACTTCTTTTTTTTTTGGAACGAGAACAGAGCAATGGAGCTGTCAAGACGTGAATTAGGTATGAAACATGTTGTATTTTAGACTGGAGAAGAGCTGTGGAATCGAATGAACAATATCAATTGATTTGAAAGAATACAACAATAGAAACATTTGATTTTTGGTAATCTTTATTCCTCTAGAGATAAGGTGTTTCACAACTCAGCTCGGATGTATTTTCACTACAAAACCAATTGGAGAAGTAAACCAAGTCAGTCCTGGATCCAACAAACCAAATATCACAAAAAATGGCAACCCAATCATCAAATTGCCAGCTTCGCAAAACATGTCGGTTTGGGTCAATGTGGTGAATGAGTGTATTTGATTGGGATGGAAGGATGCAGACTTATTTATAGAGACCTGAAGCGTATATCAACATATTTATCATCCATGGTGAATACTCTCAAGCTAGAAGCAGCCGGGGTCGAAAGGATTTGGAAGATGGTTGAAAGACATACATTATTGACCATAAGAAGCTATGGAAACCACCTGATGATCAAAAAAAGTTTTTGATTGTGCTTGGAAAATCAAAGCTGGATAAATACTTCCTTATTGACAGAGGAAAGTGTAACTTGAGGTCAGAACTTTTTAAAGAGGTGTATGAACATCTTGCACTTGAACCACCACCTACTCTTGCTTTAAAGGGTTATATCTTCAAGTCCCTTGTTTTCAGAGTTTCTATTTCAAATATAATGCACTTGTTCTATTTAATTAGTGCTAAAAAAGAATAAAAACAATGGGAAGGCATAAGGAACAAGTAGGAACAATGTACAAGGGAAAGACATTCAAGAAAATTCCAAAGCAACACACTCGTGGTAATTATTTAGACTCCAAGTAACACATGAAACCTGATTTGCTTGTTATTGGTACATGTCAAACTGTTTTGAACTACATTTTTTGAAAAGAAGGATTCAAGTTATGAACCAACTTATCATGTATTCGTAGTCCTTCATACACCCACTAGGAATCAATTTGAAGCTAAAACCAATTCAGAATTGGAAGTTATTGAGTCTATTAATCATGCAATCCTACGATTATCTCATTTTGAACTTTTCAAGTTTAAAACACTTCAAGAATACATATGGCGACCAGGGAGCTTGCTAAGGTAAGTATATCTCTTCAGAGATCCTTTTCTCATTTATTAGATATAATGTAATTGTTGTTGTCAAAAGAATCAAATACAAATTTCAGAAAAACCTTGAAACATAAAAAAATAAACTTCAAGCGGGAGGAAGACAAGAGATTCAAACCATCTTATTCGGACCAGGATAAGCACCAAAACGTCACTTGATTCATCCTCATCAAAAAATCACCTCGAGATGCTACATACAAACCAAAACCGAGCAAAAAAACAATTTGGGATAAGACTTTTACTCTATGATGAATTTTCATGTGCTAACTTGTTACTTGTCAATGAGTATGAATTAGGTTTGAAGAATGCATCAGGATAAAAGAGAACCAAGCTTTTGCATAATTTCAACAGTCCCTTCTATATAACCAAACAGATCAGCAACAATGCCTATCAACGAGGATTTCAAGGTAAGTGTAATTTGTTTTCAAACTTCAATGTTCTTGATTTGGTCTCCTTTATTGCAGGCAAGACAGATTTAAGGACAAATCTTCTTGAATAGGGAGAAATGATTTGATTATGAATAGCAAGGGAGCGAATGAATGAAGCTGATCACCGACAACTTATAGCTGAGGATATAATAAGAAGAATGCCTTATCCAAAATAGAAGCATTATCACCATAGATACTTTAAACACGATTAAAAACATTCCAAGTTCAAGTTAATCATCAAATAGGTAAGTAGCTTGTGTGTGCTCTTTTTTCTTCCTTTGGTTTTTACAGGTTTTCCAAATGGAGGTTTTTAACAAGGCCACAAGGTTGCTTACCCATATCCTCTTTAATTGATCCATCAAGATTCATCAAGGAGAAATATTTATCTAAGTATTTTAGTTATCTAAGTTATGTTTTATTTTAATTTTAAACTCAGTCTTTGTAATAGTTACTGGAGAGACTTAGTATTTAATGTTGTGCTGGTTTTGAGATATTGTGCATGTACAATATTTTCCCCTATATAATCTGGTAGAAACAGTATAAGAAATATCCAACAAATTAAAGTTCGATTTTTTTGGTGTGTCATATCCAGAGAAGGCGAACTAGGAATATCAAGATCCATCCACAACTCTAGTGTCACCATTCAATCCATAACCCTTATGTGCTTGAGTCCCCTAATTGGCACATTAAACCAATCCCTTCTCAACGTTTCTAGAGTCTCGATCTTGGTCAGATTCTCATCAATTATGTGCTTCTTGAATCCCAACATAGCCCTAATTGAGATGAGTAGACCCATCACTTCACTTTCACTTAGGCACGAGCCAAGTCAGTGGAGAACCTTATCGGGCTCCTCCCACATTCCAGAAAACAAAATGTACGTGAAATTTTTACTTCATACAACTCGAATTATTCTCACATGCCTCCAGTCGGTATTTTTTTATTTATTTTAATCGTTAACCAGCTTAAAAAAAAGATTAAACCAAAAAAAAGATGCTATATCACCTAATAATGTTAAAATCATAGGTATATTCATAATAGTTCTGTTCGTTTGGCAGACGCAGCTTCATGCATCAGCGGCTGCGTTAAACAAAAATTGTTGTTGTTCGTTTCGCAGACGCAAGACGCAGCAGCAGACGCAACAGCAGATGCCACAACACATTGTTGTTCGTTTTGACGACGCAAGACGTTAACACTAACACAAGAAGCTGAAGCTGGACGCGGATTAATGTTGTTCGTTTGGCAAACGCTGCGGCTGTTTTCATTTAATTCATATTTTATTTTTATAATTTGTATAATTATATTTTAAATATAATATATGTAATTTAAATATATATTTACATCCATAAAAATCTTATATTTATTTGGTAATAAAATTCTAGTCTAAGGTATAAATATAACAACATTTTTTGTTGTAAATCATAAGCTAAATTAAAAATATATATATATATATATATATCAAGATATTTCACAAAAAAAAGTTAAATAAACAAAGAAATAAATAAAAATAGGAGAAATTTCAGTTCTACGACAAGTTTGATAGCACTTTTCAAATTTACCATTAATGAATAACTATTTTCAAAAATACCCTAAATTTATGATGAATATAGACTAAACTCTTCATCCCTTTAACACTAAACCATAAATAATAATCAATAAAGTGTAAACCCAAATATTAATATATATACACCAAGTCTTAAATATTTAAGATGGTAAACAACCTCTACCATATTCATTTATGATGTTCTTAAGCAAAGCTTTTATCTCTCTATCACGGGCGGGCTCATATATAATATGTCCACCACAACCATCTTTTTCTTCATCACCATCACTATTAACTTTTTCTTCTTCTCTTTCTTCTTCTCCTTTTCCATCATCATCACTTTGCTATTGTATAAATTCATAATCTTCCCAATGTAAATCACGTATGAAGTTGTGTAGTGCCACCATTGCTATTTTGGACTGCAGAATTCAAAATTTATTAACACTAGACGAAGCGTTCGATCGTAGCGTTCAGACGCAAGTAGCTGCGTCTGCCAAAAGAAAAAAAATATAGCCACAGACGCAGATACCTACGTCTACCAAATGAACATCACTAATATTGTTTCCGAAATTAGTTAGTGAGGAAATTAAACACTTTTAACTAAGAATAAATCTTCACTCGTTATTGGGACACATTCTTGATAGACCACATTATATGTGAAAACAAAAAATACAACATGAAGGACTTATATAAAATAGATAATTTTGATAACGGCAAATTGAAATGAAGGACATAGATCAACAAATTTTATCAGTTTCTAGCTTCGATAAACGAAAACAAACGTTAGTAATCCGAAGCCTAGGTTGAACAACTAAAACATCAATATAGGAACTACTAAAGAGAGAAATAAAGAGAAGCCAAACCATAACTTTATTGGCCTTATTGATGACATGAGAGCAGAGATTGAGAAGGAATATACCCATAAACTATTACAGTGCTATATGTATACTTTAAATCTTATTCTCACTGTGTAGTGGTTGACCAAAAGAGCCATCATCATCTTCACAGGGAAGAAGAAGCGGCTAGAAGTCATGGGGCCAATCTACTAATTATCCACGCAGGATTCCCTTCTACGTCTTGTAGAGAATACTGCAGCCTGCGAATCACAACAATCAATACATTAGCTAACGTTTCTAAGCCTAATTAAGAGATCATTTTTTCCTCTTCTTCCATTTCAAGCTATCTCTAGAAACATGTCCTTGGACCTAGACAGAGACCTGATTGGTCTGCAAGAAACTACAATCTACGGGAACCTGGTCTAGGAAAAAAGATAAGACGGACCTGTCATGCAAACGAGATGGCTGTCCCTGCCAAAACTCGAAGAGGTTTGGTTTGAGTCTGAATCCTCCCCAGTTTTTAGGCTTTGGTATCACACTTCTGCGAGCAAGAAGACAAAAGTAATCAATCAAGAACATCAAATCAAAATTATAATTTTCTTTTTTAAGAATTGGAAGATTTATAACTCACCCATCTGCATATTTTTTTGTTAGTTCTTCATACTCGTCATATAGAACATGCCTGCCAGGTACTACAGAACTCTGATAGACACGAAAAATTTAAGCAAACCGAATTCTTAACATCATATGAAAGTATTGATGATAACTGTAACAACAGTTCATAAGGCACCTGCTTGCTAACAATAGCTCCAATCTGACTTCCTCTAGGGCGACTATGATAGTAATTCTCAGATTCTTCATCAGATATTCTCTCTACTGGTCCTTCAATTCTTACCTGGTTAGTTACAGCGCGGAACGGATATTAGTACTGCTAATAGATATTTAGTAACCAAGTTATAAACTCTTGTGTCTGGATTAGCAGAAGAAAGGTTCAAAGGAAGATGAAAACACATACCTGCCTATTCATGTCTTCCCAGTAAAAAAGAAGTGCTGCAAAAGGGTTTTCTGATAAATCAGAACCCTTTTTGCTTTCGTAGTTTGTGAACCTGCATTTTACGATTTCAAGCAATTACTATCAGGTTGATCTTCATATCCCCTACTCTCAAAAGAAAAGGGCGAGGACGTACTAACCAGACAAATCCGTTCTCATCAAATCCTTTTAGTAAAACCATTCTTGATGATCTGCAGCAGAATCCGGCTCATTAAAAAGGTAATGAGAAAGATAAGGTAAGCAGGAGAATTTGTGTCCAATGCAAACCTTTGCAAGTTCTATCTATTGATAAAGCATATGTTTCACCAAAAGCATTAACTGCCCATGATTGAGATTACAGAAACACTAACATACACTTTACGACTACACAAAAATAATAAAACAAGAAAAATCATGCATGTCATTGCATATCATGCAGGAAACTGGAACCTGAGATGCACTTTTTGTATCAGAAAACAAGAAGAACAAAGAAATCATAGCTAGATGCATCTCATCCTATTCCAGAAAGCTAAAAGACGTTCCACCTTTATAATGCGGTCATGCTATATAACCCTGACATATAAGAGTTATCCAGCTAAAAAAGGATTTTGGAATATGGCTCGTCCACATGTTGTTCCATGGAATGAAGTCTCTTGGAACATCGAAGTATACTTACGGTTTTCTGTCCTTGTTTGTCGTAGACAAAGCCATAGCATTTGTTTCTCTCAATCCAGCAGCAACAGCTTCATCAAACCATTTACGGAACTGCAAAAGAAAGAAAAAAAAGAAACGGGTTCTCTCATCTCTAGTAAGAAAGCACAATAACTAAGCAGCCAGTGAGTGAGTAATCTAGCAGAACGAGTAATTGAAAAGCCATTAAAATTGAGCAAAAGAGAAAGAGTACTATAACATTAGATAAATTTAGATGTCATATAAGTTTCTGCTCATTCATTACCTGTAAAGTAGGGTCACTTTCAACCTGGTCCTCAAGCAATTGTGGAGAGACATAGTTGACTCTCATAGCAGATATGTCAACTTTTGGAGGTTTACCAATTCTAACACACATCGATGTCCCAGGGTAACTAGGGAGCTCGAGCTTGTATTTTTCTGCAACAGAAGGTGGTACAAATCTCCCACCTAAAAAGTGATGAGAGCCACAAAAGCTCTTCGCACATAACTTTGGGGCAGTCAAAGATACCTGATAAGAGTTTGAACGATTCAATTGACAAAGTACTTTTCCTTATGCATGATTTCGTCAAAGGCATACCAACATATCAGGCTTAATTCCTCCACCGTCCTGGTCTCCTTCTTCAACGTGCCAACCAGAAGGAATGTCCACCGAGACGATGACTGGGCGTTTTTGGAAGGTCTGCAAACGCCTGATGATGTGATCAAAAGGAGGCCTTGGAGCACCTACATGTACAAAATGGTAGACTTGAAAAAGCAATTTGCAACATGACGCATTGTTTTTTTTTTGTTTGTATTAAATGAGAATAGTTACCATGAAATGAAAACCCGAAAATTGCATCTATAATAACATCAAAGTCCGTTGACAAGTCTTCAGGCAGATCATCAACGGATACAAAAGGAACTGATAGTGACTCCAACTAGAAAAGACAGTCATTTCAGCAGGCAGGCAGGCACGTATTTATAAAAACGAGAGGAGCTAAAGGAACCTGAGTGACGAGTCCGGTATAAAGTGATTTGGGTGTACGTTTGGGATAACAGATAGAAGGTTTATATCCAAAATGATGAAGATGCCTGGCTGCAACTAGACCATCACCACCATTGTTTCCAGGACCACAGATTGCTAGAACCCGCCTATATTCACTTGGTTTATAAACCTGGAAAAAACATCTTACAGACTTCAAAACCCAATAATTAAAATTTGTAATGATTACATCCACTTGTCGTGGGACTCATCTAGCGAAAACTTTAGAACTTGATCTGTTTTGGGTTGCTGTAATAAAGAAAGCTCTTTTGGATTTTACTTGATTCTGTTCTTTAAAGCTTTGAGCTTTCTTATAAGGTCTTGAATACAACAACACTCCCCATAGATTGCGATTCAATTACCTCAGCCACTGAAGTTGCGACGCTAAGACCAGCCAGTTCCTGCACGAAGATCAGAAAGTCGATCAGGATCAGGCGGGTAAAACCAAAGTAGAATAGGAGAGAAGAAAGACCATGAGCTGATCAACGGAGAAACCAAGAGGACCCATCAAGGTCTCATCAATCTCAGCGGCTTCTCGTTGTGAAAGATAAGATACTGATGTTGAATCCTGCATGTTTGGAATGGATTTGGTAGACAAAGTTCGTAGACGAAAACAGTGGCTTGCAGAGAGGAATCGGTGGGTGGTGGGTAAAGGAAGAAGAGAGTAATGGTGTTTGGGATAAATTGGGAGTGGTGGTGATTGGAGGAGAAAGGAGGATATCATTGTTGTCACTCTACGCCTAATTACAGACCTCATTTAGCACCCAACAATATTCTGACCCAAACTCCAAACCAGATCGGTTATCCATATCAGTTATGGGTCCATCGGTGTCAAGACTTTAAATGGTTCGGTTATAATTCGGGTTATTTTCAGAAATATTGCCAAACAAAAATTTAGGATCCGATTGGGAGTACTGTAGAGGCTGTAGGCTTTTAAAAAAATTGATGACTTTAAAAATTCTTGAATTTAGGGTTTTTTTATATACCTTACAAACCGATCAATCTTATTGTTTTGTTTATGGTTTTGGTATTTTTGACTTAGCTTTACTAGAAACTAATAGTCTATTGCATGATCCTCAATCCATGTAGATTAGATCTTCAAGTGCTACGATGACACTTTTATTTGAGAGAGTTGCTTTAGGTTAATTTGAGCATATCATTTATGCTAACGACCATTCCCAAGCTCTAGATAAGGCTTTTGTGAGAGTAATAGAGGCATATGATTGACGAGTTTCAAATAGTGATTGGTTCTAGTTGTCTAGATGACTGGTTCCAACATACCTAAGAAAAGATATCTAAAGGAATGCCACATGGAGGGAGGAAAATCTAAGTTGATGATTCTTCAACTGCTACAACGGAAGGGGATCAACGGTCTGGATAAAATCAGATTTGAGTGGGGCATTCTTCCAGACATGTATTGTGAAAATGCTGTGAAAGAATATATGCTTGGTAATTTCAACTTGTCCACAATGGATGTAGTTTGTGTTCTGTATCAATCCTCGTTTTCTGAGATTATCTTTGGTAGAGAGTGGTCCTTGTAACAATTTCCATAAAAAGAGTTGTAGCTTGGGGGGGAGTAACAATTTTCTCGACGGACCTGATCCAGTTGAAATGAGCAGAGGTCAACATGTTATTTAGAGCAGGTTAATGGTCTTTGATGGGTGTGGCATATCCTGATCTAGTTGAGTATATACCTGAAATAACTGGATACCATATGTATGAGTCATTTACTCCCATAAGTCAGGGAGTAAATTCATGATCAGTTCCTTGTTCCAAGTGAAGATACCTCTTGTGATTAGGTCAGAGAAGTAGAGATCACAAGAATCATATTTAAGAGGGCCAAATGGGATGCTATACAGCGAAGTGGAGATTTAAGCGTGAAACCATACTTTTCTTTTCAAGTTGTTTCCAATGGCAATAAATAAAGAAGAAGATTTGTGTGTGTGGGGGGGGAGATATGAAAACCTGAACTATTCATTGCCACAGGCGAGGCGAGGCGATGATAGGGGCATCCCTTAGTGTTGGTTGAGCTGAAGAGGAGGAGGCAAGAAAAAGTATTGCCACAATAGTCCTTGCTGGTAAGATTTGAATTTTTAGAATATTTGTTTCCTTTCATTTGCACTAATCATTATTTTTGGACTTGTTGTAACTTTTTTCAATCATTGTTCGATCTTTTAGGTTTCCCACAGCGCTTTCAGTTATGAAAACCGGGTGGCTACTGCTAGAATCGACATGGATGACGTCATGTCCCATTGGTCTTAGATTAGGAAGGATAATTGCATTGCATGGTTTTGTGTATATCCAACAATGAAATTAGTTGTTACAGTTGCAATGATTCTAGTAACCGTGTTTTCCATAAGCCTATGGATTTATCCATGGATGATTATGAGACTTCTAGATGCGCTCTCTGAGGGGTCAGCATAATTGATATATTGTACATCCAGTTCCATGAGATCATTGAGAACCTTTTAAGTCGTTTGAATAACAAGTTGAGGAGGAAAATCACAATTATATTAAATTTATTCCAAGGGGAACCCCCCCCCCCCCCCCCCCCCAATGTAGAAGGTGATCCTCTATTTTCCTCTGCTAGAGTTGGAGGGGTTATTTTTTCATTCCCAAACTCTCCATTGGAGTTATGAGGAGTTGGTTAACCTAGTTATGCTATAATGTGGTCATGTCTATATTCTTGAGGCTTTATGAGGGGCTTGCTCCAGTCTCGAGGAGGTCTGGTTTTTTTAATCTGGAGTTATCTTGCTCTTTGGAGGACATACCAAAGTGAGGTTGAAGTAACCATGTCACCAAAGGGTTTTCTATGTATGTCAAACCTTTAGCTAAAAGATTCTCCTTCTTGGCTTCTTGAGCTTTTGTTAGGTGGGAGTACCAAGTGAGAAGGTGGGGGTATGGTCCCCTGTGAGGAGTATCGTTGATTCACAAACTCAAGATGTTCCTTTTTGCTTTTGCTAGATCTCACATCAGGAGCAATATCGAGGGGAGCAGTAGGTTGTTCCATGTCACAACACCAAGAAGAGTGGGTTAGCATGTCACATATAGAGCAGTGATTCGCAATCTTCTCATACTCAAAGGTTATAGGTATCTCCTCGCTAGAAGAAAAGTCGATAAAAAGTCCTTTGAGAGGGGTTTTAGATCATCTAGGAGGATTCATATTCTAGCTGAAGTTTTTATCATTTTGTAGTCCTCAAGAGTATCCAGCTCTTGACATATATTAAAGATTATCTTTTCGTGCGAGAAGTGAAAGGGCAGTCCACTAATTGTAATCCAAAACGAGATGTGAGAGGGGAAAGTGCACAAGATGATAGGTTCCCACCTTTTTAGAATCACCATCCAATTGTTGAAGTGGTAGAGTATGCTCTGGAGTGAACTTTGAAGATCTTCTAAGTCAAAGAAAAATTGGAAGCAGTCATAACCTAGATCAGATCAAACAATTGTCCCTCTGAGTGACCACTTCTTAGGAATTTCAAGGATGAGTTTCCAGAGCTTTTGATCCTTAGAATTTCACAATTTTCCTATAAGCGTTTTAGTGTTGTCTTTGAACAGAACTGAGTAGTCAAAGTCCAGATTCTTGATATGCTTTTGCAGTGCTTCCTAGGAGTCTTGATATGATATGAAAACCTGAACTATTCATTGCCACAGGCGAGGCGATGATAGGGGCATCCCTTAGTGTTGGTTGAGCTGAAGAGGAGGAGGCAAGAAAAAGTATTGCCACAATAGTCCTTGCTGGTAAGATTTGAATTTTTAGAATATTTGTTTCCTTTCATTTGCACTAATCATTATTTTTGGACTTGTTGTAACTTTTTTCAATCATTGTTCGATCTTTTAGGTTTCCCACAGCGCTTTCAGTTATGAAAACCGGGTGGCTACTGCTAGAATCGACATGGATGACGTCATGTCCCATTGGTCTTAGATTAGGAAGGATAATTGCATTGCATGGTTTTGTGTATATCCAACAATGAAATTAGTTGTTGCAGTTGCAATGATTCTAGTAACCGTGTTTTCCATAAGCCAATGGATTTATCCATGGATGATTATGAGACTTCTAGATGCGCTCTCTGAGGGGTCAGCATAATTGATATATTGTACATCCAGTTCCATGAGATCATTGAGAACCTTTTAAGTCGTTTGAATAACAAGTTGAGGAGGAAAATCACAATTATATTAAATTTATTCCAAGGGGAACCCCCCCCCCCCCCCCCCCCCCCAATGTAGAAGGTGATCCTCTATTTTCCTCTGCTAGAGTTGGAGGGGTTATTTTTTCATTCCCAAACTCTCCATTGGAGTTATGAGGAGTTGGTTAACCTAGTTATGCTATAATGTGGTCATGTCTATATTCTTGAGGCTTTATGAGGGGCTTGCTCCAGTCTCGAGGAGGTCTGGTTTTTTTAATCTGGAGTTATCTTGCTCTTTGGAGGACATACCAAAGTGAGGTTGAAGTAACCATGTCACCAAAGGGTTTTCTATGTATGTCAAACCTTTAGCTAAAAGATTCTCCTTCTTGGCTTCTTGAGCTTTTGTTAGGTGGGAGTACCAAGTGAGAAGGTGGGGGTATGGTCCCCTGTGAGGAGTATCGTTGATTCACAAACTCAAGATGTTCCTTTTTGCTTTTGCTAGATCTCACATCAGGAGCAATATCGAGGGGAGCAGTAGGTTGTTCCATGTCACAACACCAAGAAGAGTGGGTTAGCATGTCACATATAGAGCAGTGATTCGCAATCTTCTCATACTCAAAGGTTATAGGTATCTCCTCGCTAGAAGAAAAGTCGATAAAAAGTCCTTAGAGAGGGGTTTTAGATCATCTAGGAGGATTCATATTCTAGCTGAAGTTTTTATCATTTTGTAGTCCTCAAGAGTATCCAGCTCTTGACATATATTAAAGATTATCTTTTCGTGCGAGAAGTGAAAGGGCAGTCCACTAATTGTAATCCAAAACAAGATGTGAGAGGGGAAAGGCATAAGATGATAGGTTCCCACCTTTTTAGAATCACCATCCAATTGTTGAAGTGGTAGAGTATGCTCTGGAGTGAACTTTTAAGATCTTCTAAGTCAAAGAAAAATTGGAAGCAGTCATAACCTAGATCAGATCAAACAATTGTCCCTCTGAGTGACCACTTCTTAGGGATTTCAAGGATGAGTTTCCAGAGCTTTTGATCCTTAGAATTTCACAATTTTCCTATAAGCGTTTTAGTGTTGTCTTTGAACAGAACTGAGTAGTCAAAGTCCAGATTCTTGATATGCTTTTGCAGTGCTTCCTAGGAGTCTTAAATAGAGCCTTCTCCTTTTTCAGTAGCTGAGAAACACCGAGAGTCATGGTGAGGTGTTGAATCTCCAAGCTTGAGAGCTATGGAAATTTGGGACTGGAGGAGTAAATAAATTCGACTATGAGTACTAATCCCGAAACAGTGAGGGTCTGCAATTGATGAAGCTAAAACAGTAGTCCTTGAACGACAAGCATTTGTAATTTGTAGTAAGATTTCAAGCCAAATTTCAAATCTAAAGGAGTAGTTCTCCGAAGAAGAAAAAATGAAAGATGTTACTTTAGAAAAGAATTCAGATATCCTTGTTAGGTTTGAAGGAGCTAGGATGTTGTTCTTGCTAATTTTAGAAAGGGAAAGAGTTGTCATTGTCCTTGACTGTTGCCGCTGCTCCAAAGTCAAATTCCCGAAAGACGTGCCTGAGAGCATTTCCTCTCTCTAACCTCTAATGTGATCTCACCTAGATCACGACGTACCAAACAACTAATGAGCTGTATATTATATGCAATTATCAACAATCAAACTATGTTTGGTCTTCTTTCATGTTCTTCCACATAATATGTTGTGACAAATGTGAGAAGAAAAAAAATAATAGATTGATAAAAAATAAAGATTGATACAAAGATTTAACGTGGTTCATCTCTAGGGCTACGTCTACGAGCAAAGAGAATATTGTATTGATGCATACGAGTTTTCATAGTATAAATCTTACTATAGAATAGGATAAAAACTTAAAGGTATATATAAGAAGCTATTAACGAAACTTTTCAATTTTCTAGGATTTGGCAAGGAGCGCCTGCTCCATGCCACAAGGAGCCGCCTTTCTCTTCCAGAAAGCGCTTGATCCATGACTCCTAAGGCGCCCGATCCATGCCAAAAATCACCCGATCCATGACTCCTGGATTGAGCGATCTACGCCAACTCTCATGTTCAATGTATAATTCAAAAAATCTTCAACTTGACTTGAATCCTCCATAATCAGTTGTACCATACCGCACTTCTTCGTGCTCACAATACAGATGTATCAAACTCTCTCTTTGCCTCAGATGTTCCATCGAACTCAGATGTCAGATATCCCGTACGAACAAATTTTCCTCAGAGCCAGATGCCCACACTTGGGCTAGATGATCTAGATGCCCATCAGGGCCAGATTTAACATCTTCAGATATGAAGCAAGTCAAGACAGTGCTTGAACTTGTTGTGAGGAGCTGGCTTAGTGAACATATTTGCATGATTATTCGTTGTTCCTGCCTTCTTCACTTCAGTTCTCTTCTAACCTCATACAAAATAGTATTTTACATTGATATGCTTTGTTCTGCCATGCTGAATCTGGTCCTTGGCTAAACAGATAACACTTAAGCTATCATAGAACAAAATAACATAATCATGATGAAGACCAAGATCGCTGACAAGTAATTACAACCATATTGCCTCCTTAGCAGCTTATGTCAATGCCATATACTCTGCCTCAATATTAGGCAAAGTCACTGTCGACTGCAAATTCGCCTTCCAGCTCACAACAGAACCACCCAGAGTAAATACGTAATTAGTCATAGACCTCATGATGCCCACATCTCATCCATAATCAGAATCTGAATACCCTGTAACTAGCCTCGAATCCTTGTCGCCATAGACAAGACCAACATCATATGTACCCTTAAGGTGCCTAAAAATCTCAAATTCAGAATTCAATAGCTCTTTTAGTTTCTGAACATCACATATCTTCTTGGCAGCTATCATCATGCCATCTACATACATCATAGCTCTTTTATCCTCCCCCTTTCTCATGTAAACACAAAAGTAATAAAGACTCATGCCATAACCCAACTTGACCATATAGTTTTCAACCCTTGTACCACTGTCTAGGAGATTGCTTAAGTCCATATAGAGACTTCTTCAACTTCCACACATGATCTTTCTTACCATGAAATAGAAAACCATCTTTTATCTCGTAAATCCACTTGCAAGTTACAACCTTTATCCCATGTGTTAGTGTGACCTGATCCCATGTATGAAATTTCTCATGAGATTTCATCTCATTTCCCATTGCAGAAAACAATTTCTGAGACTCAGAACTAGAAATAACTTCCAAGTAAGTGGATGGTTCATATGTATCCACTTCTTCTGTAACCTAAAGTGCATAACTCACCATATCATCAAAATGATATCTCTCTGGTGGAAATACATCAATTCTCCTTGATGTATCTCTAGCAATACTGCGTTTTTAGACCCAACACATAGATTTCCAAAATTAGAAAACTTGGCTACTCGTCAGACATTGATCGATCGATCTCTCCATACAGATTGGTCTATCCTGAGTTGTCGGACATCGATCAAACGATCCGATCTCTACAATCATCCGATCTTGTGTTTGGCATTGATCGAACGATTCCTGACACCATATCGATCTATCCCTGACACCATATCGTTCGACCTAGGTAATCCGACTTGATTTCATGCAGCTCCACCTGCTTTTCAAAATCTCCATTCTCTGCTTCAGCTGAAAACCTCTTCTCAAAACTAGAATTTGAAAGCATGCACATCGCTCTCACCTGCAAGTTTTGGTTCATATTCTTTGCTACACCATTCTGTTGTGGTGTATACCTGATTATATGATGTCTTGTAATCCCTGGATCTCTGCGACACTTATTGAACTTTGATGAACAAAGTTCTAGAGCATTTGTTGAAATTGTAGAACATTCCATCAAATACAGATTACCATGAATGAAACCTCTCACTATCATATTTGAAGCTCTGTAGACTCTCATAACTCCATCTCCACATGAATACTTGAAACCTCTGCTATCCAAATGACTAACTGAGATCAAATTCTTGGAGACTGATGGAACATATCTAACTCTGGTAAATGTGCAGAGTCTACCATCATGTGCCCTGAGCTTTACAGAACCGATTCATGTGATATCACAAGCAAAGTCATTCGCTATCTTGATCTTTTCATTAGTCACTTCCTCATACTCTGGGAACCATTCCCTCCTTGGACACATATGATAGGATGCGTCTGTGTCCAGGACCCACACATCTTTACAATATATTTTTCCATGAGTAACCAACACAAAATCTTCATCAGACTTAGCCTCATTCTCGGCTACATCAGCGGAACCAGCTTGCTTCTTCTTCATAGGACAGTTAAATTTCCAATGCCCTCTCCCTTTGCTGTAATTTCAAATATCATTTGGCTTAGGATCCCTTTGAAACGACCTTTTATCTTTCAACCTCTTTCATTGTTCAAATTTTTTTCCACCACCTACAAACAAGACAGAAGCTTGGTCATTTGTACAAGAACTTGATGCCTTCTGACACAACTCCACGTTGTGAAGTGTCGATCTGACTTCCTCCAAACTCACCGTATCTTTACTTCCTATGAATGACTGAACTAATTTCTCATAAGAGTTAGGAAGTGATACCAAAAAAATCAGTGTTGCATCCGCATCCTCCACCTTGACATCAATATTCCTCAGATCCAACATAATGGAATTTAGACTGTCAATTTGATCTTGAAATTTTGTACCTTCATGCATTCTCAGAGCGAAAAGACATTGTTTCAGAAGTAGCTTCTTAGCCAGAGACTTTTTTATATATATAGACTCTCTAATTTCGACCACAAACTACCTGCAATATCAGCACCAGAAACTTCGATGATGATCTCATCTTCCAAACTCAACAAAATAGTTGAATACACCTTCTCTTTAGTAACCTCCATCTCTGCTATAACAGGTTCAATCTTCTTCCCTGATAATGGTGCCCAATGACTTTGTTGGTTCAAAAACGCCTTCTCCTTGATTTGCAAGAGACTAAAATTGTTCATTCCAATAAACTTGTTGATCTTAATGTTCATCCCATACATTTTCTCACCAGATTCAACCGAAACTCTGACTCCAGTTTGTTGTAACATATGCGAAAAGAAACAAATTAACAAAATGATAAATAATAAAGATTGACAAAGAGATTTAACGTTGTTTACCCCTAAAGCTACGTCCATGGGCAAAGATAGTACTTTATTGATGAAGTCGAGTTTTTAAGAATACAAATCGTGTTACAGAATGGTAAAACTATAAAGATATATATAAGCAAGTGTTTATTGCGTAATATTTGTATAAGGACCAAGATAATAAGAATCACTTTTCTTATTGCTTAAGAAACTCACTCAAAACTTAAACTCTCAAATCTCACACAAAAGCAAACAACAATATCATCTCTCGACATTGTTTTTATATAAGGCTATAGATATCCTAATCCTAATAGGAAACACTTGTATTTAGATAACTCCTAAAAACTTTGATCATTATCTCTAAAGATCTAAAAGTACTTAGGATTAGGATTGCTTCATACTCAAGCTTTGTTCAAGCTTACTTCAACAGTCTTCCCCTTAAGCTTGAACTCCATGTCTTTCAAATCTTGAACTCCTATCAAGTCTCTCATTTCTTTTTACTTGACTCTTCCCAATGCTTTAGTTAGAATGTCTGCCTTTTGCTCATTCCCGGGTACATGCTCGACTTCTAACAACTCCTTCTCAACACACTCTCTAATAAAATGATATCTCGAATGTATGTGTTTGTTGCGGCCGTGAAACACCGGATTCTTAGAGAGCGCAATTGCCAATCTGTTGTCTATTCGTATGGTAGTCTTATCGTACAAAGCTCTTGTGATCTCACCAAGAAGATCTTGTAACAAGATCG